>JAHWFO010037472.1:0-13566 GCA_023313115.1 Rhysida immarginata
GTAACGTGGCAGCTGGGATATCAGATAGAAATGTGAAAAAATGAAATCACTCCATTTCCGATGTAAATCTATGTCCAGAAAAATTTTTAAATTATGGTTTTACTCAATAAAACAAACCCGATCTCAATAGAGAGTTTGCGCACATTCGTAACAAAAATACGAAACGAATCTTAAAATAAAAATAAAAAATACTTTCGTATTTTAACGATTCGTAAATACGAATTCACTTTGCGCCATGTAATCCCGAATTCCCCCCTCCATAAAAATACGAATGTACAGAAAACGTAAAAACCTGAAATTTATCGCGTTTAATGTGGTTCAACTTTTTCGCGAAACCTAGTCTATAGAGAAAGGAGAACAAGCAATGACAGTCAATGTAACAAGTATGTTTGTTTACATACAAAAACGAGATTATTTAACTAATCAATCGAGATAACGGTCTGTTATCAATTTGTCAGGTAGTGTTGTGCCGATACCGATACCAATACCCAAAAGTATCGATACTTGCCGGTATCGAGTAGTCAAGTATCGTACATTGCAATATGGCTCAAGTATCGATAGTATCGATAGTTTGCACATCAATACTCGATACTGAAAAAACCTATGAGTCACCTAATGAAGATGTTCGATTTTCAGCGTTAATTCAGAATCTGTTGAATATTTTAAGGCTTTTATTCCAGTGGCTGCCTACTGATCTTTCGAAGCGTTCGTTTTTATTTCTCCTAACGAGGTCGAGCTGTCGAGCTCACGCCTCGCTCTATGGGCGCACGGGAAATACTCGTAAAAAGAAAAAGCTAATGACTCGGACACGTGATGATAGCCTCCTAGTAATAGTAATGAGGTCTAATTGTAATGAGTGATGTTAGCCTCCACGTGCTCCAGTATAGGTTCGACGTCCTCTCAGAAATGTATTTTACCATATAAGTAAATACTCATTTTTACTCGATACTATCGATACTTTCTCATTGAATACTCGATATTGGTATCGAATATTTTATTAACGTACTCGATACCGGAAGTATCGATGCTTCATTGGTATCGCACATCACTATTGTCAGGTATGCAAGTATGGAAGAAAGCCTACTTTCAAACTTGATTACCCTAGAAGAATACGTTTTGGCTCTTGCGTTTGTAATAGAAAGGCCCTGGTAGGTCGAGTTTTTTAGATTTACACCTTCTGAGCTCTATCAGTTGGCTGAAGCGTTAAGAATTCCACATTATATACAACTACCAAATCGCATGCGTGTAAGCGGTGTTGAAAACTTGTGACTAGCGCGTTCAGTAATCCTTGTGTGTTTGGACTTAGAAAAAAAAGTCAGCGAGTGATACGATTATCGATTACTAACGCCTGGTTTCGCGTCCACTTTCTCATACAGCTGGGATTAGCTTCGACACGTGCGTTTGTATTACTGACAGGTAAATGCGAAATGCTTAAAATTAAGTGATAAAATATTAAAAAAAAAACCCTGCATTTGTTGAATACTTGAAAGGTTCATAATAAATTGCAAACAGATTATATATCCCAAATTGCTTAATATGAACTATCTGCACAATCGCGCGATGACTGAATCCGCAAACTGAATTGTCGCGATTCCTGTAACCGGCCGAGGGGAAAACAACTGCCCCCTGTAACGAAATAGGTTGGGGTACATATCAGTTATTTGCCCCCGGAGGGGGACGTCGTAGACAGAACGCCGGAGGCGTTCGAGTAACGGAAAACAGCGGCCAGCGAAGCCCGCAGGGCCGAGAGTGGGACTTGCGTTTGCGATTGTGCAGATAGTTCACATTAACCCCCAAATTTATTAATAATCAGTAATATTCGACACGTGCGTTTGTATTGACAGATAAATGCGAAATGCTTAAAATTAAGACTAAAATTAAGTGATAAATATTAAAAAAAAAATAACTGCGTTTATTGAATACTTGAAAGCTTCATAATCAATTGCAAACCAATTATATATCCCAAATTTAATAATAATCAATAGTATTCGAATATTAAATAAATCTATTTCAGTGTAAATGGAATTTCATTACTAAGCTAAGTAAAAAATCATTTTTATTAAAACCTTTTTTAGTAAATTTACATTACATTTTTTTTTATTTTAATTTAAAAATAAATTAACTGTAAACTTTACTAAATCAAAGATTTAATAAAAATGTTTAAATGTATTAAATGTATTTGAAATCGTATTAAATTTGGTAATTAAACTTCATTTACATACATTATATGTTTTTAAAATTGTATTAAATTCATTAAAAAAATGTATTAAATCTATTTGAAAGAGATTAAAATCAGAGAGTCTGGACGCGCAAACCAAGCGTTAGTAATCGATAATCGTATCACTCGCTGACTTTTTTTTCTAAGTCCAAACACACAAGGATTACTGAACGCGCTAGTCACAAGTGTGTTGAAAGTCTTTGCGTCTTGTTGGCTCGGTTGTCAACACCAGCCATACTAGCCACGCTTTCGCATATCTTTCATCGACACAAGTCCTCTTTGTCAAGAAATTTTAATCGCATGGTAGAAATTATCTACGGACAATGGGGACATGTGCTTAACGAAATTAAGCCACCATGGCTTACATTTGTAACATTGGAGGAGTACAGTGAGGTGAGCTGAAATATTTAACAATTTAAAACCATTATTTCATTTGTTAAGCTTTGAACTTTGTTTGCTCTAGTTGGTTACGGATGCTGGATCACCTGTTCCACATATAGTTGGATTCATTGATTGCACAGCCATCAAAATATGTCGTCCTCGACGTAACCACCGAAATTACAGAGGGTTGATTCAGATAAAATGAGACGACTTTGCATTTCTGTTACGATGGTGTAATACCATGGCGCCACCATTGGTTGTGTTCGATGTAAGAGCCACGTTGTTGGACTATCGTCCGGCACCGTAATTTCCACTGAAATAGGCTGAGTTTGAGGGACTCCATGGGAAATTCGTTCCACACCTGCTGACACACTTTCCATAGCCCATCAACGGTTCTTGGTCGGCGACTTCCGAGCCGTCGTTTCAGGAGACCAAAAACACAGAAATCCATCGGTGATGCGTCAGGAGATTTTACAGGCACATGAGAGAAGGGAATAACTCGTATGCCCGTCTCCTGTTCCATCTTCCTATAGTAAGCCACAGATGACTTGGCAGTGTTCAGTTGTGTTCAGTCACTCAGTTGTGTGACCGCGCGCTTTATGACGTCGCTCCAGCCCAAGATTGTCATGAATTATTCTGGAGACTGTTGCCTATGAAATACCTTTCCTTTGGGCCAGGCTTCTCTGTGTGGGGGCATTTTCTTTCAGTACTTCAGACCGAATTTCTCGCACCACCTGTGCTGGGCGTGTTGGCTGGGGCTCGTTTCTGGTCTGCTTCTCTGCTCGTCCACGTTCATTAGATGGTCGCAATTTGTTCTTTTTGATTATTCGACCCACAGTAGTTTTGGATACCACAATACCAGTTCGTTTGCATAAATCCACAATGCACGAAAGACTAAACATATACCCTTTCCAAAAAGCTGTGATTTTGGAAGCCATGTTTCAGCACGAAATGTCAAAAATAACAGCAACAAGTGTATACAAAGCTAATCCCCATGAATAGTGGACGAGTCATGCAAATCACATTCCGTCAAGGTCATACGCGGCGTTTAAAGTCGTCTCATTTTATCTGAATCAACCCTCCGTATTACTCAGGTCACCACCGATCACATGTTATTAAGTAGCGGAAGAATGGAGCTACTTATTGTTTTCACAATGTCCGTCTGTCTGTCCGTCCGTCCGTCCCCTTCATAATTTCCGCGTTTTTTGAGGTAGAAAGTTGAAATTCGGAATGTACCTTACTATGGGCATGTGCGCCTTCACTATTTAGTTTGGTTTTGATTGGCCCACTGGGGTCGGAGTTTTGGGGGCGGAAATTAGAGGGGACCAAAAATCTACCCGTGTTAATGCATATAAAAGAGTGAAATTCGGTATGCAGATTCCTCTAAGCAAGATCAACATTACTGTAAAGTTTGGGCCAAATTGTCTCAATAGGGTCGGAGTTGTGGGGGTGGCAGTCGCCTGGTCTTTAGAACTGTGACAACATATGGCATGTCATATATTATTAGATCGGAAATGATGAGAAACGAAAGAATATAGAGCTCTTTTTCATTTTCTAAATACTACGTTCGAAAAAATCAATTTTTCGATTAAAAAAAGGGAAGGGAGGGGGTAAAAATTGCGAATAAAATTAGACGACCTCAGCGCTTCCGCTACTTTCCTATACCTTTCTCGGGGGGATTAATTTCTTGTTAAATATCAATCCATTACTCATTTTGGTATCATTTTGCGACTTGATGATGCGTTCATAGGTCGTGTCTGTGATGCAAAAATGTTGGCATTAAGGTAATTAATAAAAAGGACTTATCAAGGTTAATTTCTCTACTGTAATGATAGCAGGGTTTGATATATTTTTATCAAGTTCATCAATGACATGAAGCAAAAATGGAAAACCCGAGATAGAGTACAATTTCGCATATACAGTATGGCGATAAAGGATACGCCCACACGCCGTATATTTGCTCACCGTTTCGAGGCACTGTCTCGCATACTCAAGAAAATTTTAATTGTATCATGTCACGACATCGTATTCATGCCGAGTATGGATTTGGAAGGGTCCTGAATCTTTTTCCATTTCTGGATTTCAAAAAAAAATAAGATACTATTATCACCAGTTAATAAAGCTTACCGTGTAGGCACTGTGTTAGCAAATTGCCATTGCATAATTGCAGGCCATACACAAACATCTCTAATGTATAACTGCCCCTTGCCAGAACCGTCAACATATCTTTGGGAAAATGAATAAAATAAAACACAAGTAATCTTTTTTGTACTTCTTTTAATCATTTTTTATTAATTTACGGTTTTCGTCGTTTCGCTTCAGCACATCCTCCATAAATGACATTCGCCTGTTTTCCAGGTCATACTGACATTTTTTATCTTCCTTACCCGGTTCAATTCTTGCCATGGCTGCAGTGTGTTCCAGTTGGACTTTCAGTGAAAATGCATTGTCTGCTGCATCTGACTGCCGTCTTCTTTTCGGGGCTTGAGTAATTGTACTATGCGGACTGCTTAAACCACCTTGTTGATTGTGTTCAGTATCGATCTCAACGCAAAAGGTTTCAGCAATGTTATCTCGCTCTTCAATAGCAAGCGTTCTTTCTGGAAGAGTGACTAATGCTCTGCGATCTTCTTCTCTCTCGGCATTGGTTCGTGAAATTATTGTGGATGCATTTTGCATTTCAAGGACATCCTTTATCAGTTGAGCACGGGTGTCCCATTCTTCTTCTGTACCAGTTCTGCAAAGGTATTTTGTTATTGTCAATGTAAATTAAAAGTGGTAAAAAAAAACATACTTACAAATTTATGCTCTCCAAATATTGAGCTTCAATTGAAGCAAGCAGTCGTCCCACTCTGTCTTTTATTCGTCTGACCGTGCTTGGGCAACCTTGGGCTGACATCGAAGATGCTATAGTCTCCCAAGCACTTGGACATTCAAATGGGTTCAAACTCAACATTATTGTCAGCAGGGTGACATCAGTTTTCACTGTAAAGTACGACCGCTTGTCCTTCGACTGACTGCTCTGATTGACATCATTAACTTTCGGTTTTCCTTTACTACCCCGTGGACGGCCACGAGGACGTTTAGTCTATGAACGAAAAACAAAAGGCATATAAAGTCTGCTACCAACTAAATAAAAAATGAAATGCTGTTGTGAAATGCTGGCAGCAAGATTCTGCGTATATTCTAGTTGAGATTGAACGCTTTGTGACAGAACACTGTCATTCTAAAATATTATCAATAAATTATCACCTATAAGTACATCTCGACAGTCTAATATAAAGGTAAAAGTTCAGAGTAGCGTCCCCTAATAACCACGTCAATTTCTGTGACAAATAAAAAAAGTACTGACCATTAATCACCTGTAATCGGCCGGGGGGAAACCAACTGCCCCCTGTAACCAAATAGGTTGGGGTATATATCAGTAATTTGCCCCCGCAGGCGGGCGTCGTAGACAGAACGCCGAAGGCGTTCGAGTAACGGAAAACAGTGACTCGCGAGGCCCGCAGGGCCGAGAGTGGGACTGGCGTTCGAGTAACGGAAAACAATGACCAGCGAGGCCCGCAGAGCCGAGTGTGGGACTTGCGTTTGCGATTGTCCGGATAGTGAAGATTAACCCTATAATAAGATAGACCATTCACTTATTAAGTAGATATGTCATAATAATAAATTCAGAGCATAAACGCGACAGGGCTGGCCGATGTCTTCCGTGGTTATTAGGGGACGCTACTCTGAGCTTTTACCAATTAATATCTTCAAAAAAACTCATTTGCGATAATTTTGGAAAAAAGTCTTAGAATGTTGAGATTTACGTATAGAACATGAAGTTTTAAGTGGATTTCAGACTGTGTAATAGTAAAAAAAACGCTTTCAAATAACCATATTAAAGCAGCCACCAAAATAATTTACATACCTCAGACGCGTCGAACGACAACTCATTTAAACTCTGCTTAAAACCTTCCATTTTTCAGGTAAATGCCTAGTGCAACAGGAATAATTATATACGAGAAAACCGTGGAGCAATGCGCTTAACGACGTATTTAGTCAGAAACCACATGGTATTTCGGGTCGCACACACTAGGTGGTTATGTTTACCAGTTCTGCGCATGTGTAGAAGATTCGTAATTTTTTTGGTCACGCACAAATCCATTTACGACAGTCTAATAAACATTCGTAATGAATCTTATTTACGAATCTGAAAAATACGAAAGTTAAAAAATGATTCGTATTTAAAAATAGATTCGTGTATGAATCTATTTTTTTTATGAATGTGCGCAAACTCTCTATTATATCTAAAGTTGTGAATAATTAAAAAAAAAACAAACTAAAAAACAATATTATAAATTAATGCAGTAAAAGGAAAAGAATTAAAAGGACATCAATATATAAGTCCTAATTATAATATTTCCCATTTTTATCTAATATATAGGATTACTGGGCTAGACAGTGTTTTGATTTGTTTGTATGATAACTTTCTTTAATTAGTCTTTTTTGTCAATGTTTTTCTGTTCCAAGAATTTTTATATTTTCCCAGTCAATGTTGTGATTTTAGTTTTTTCTCTGTAAAAATAATTGGTTATTTTCATTACATTTTTTTATTTGATATTTGTGTTCTTCAATTCTTTTTATCACACTTCTTTTTGTTTGTCCTATATAATGATCATTACATTCTTTGCAGGGAATTTTATAGATAACATTATTTTTTATAAGTTTATTATTATTATGTTCTAATCTTCTGTTCAATAAAAGGTTTCCAATTGTCATTTTATTTTTAAATGCAATTTTTATGCTATGTTCAATTTTTAAAGACAATTAGAAAACTGTTATTTTTTTTTGCGTGACCGCCTCTGATGCCCGAGGACGCGGGTTCGACCCCGGTCGAGGACGACGAAGAATTTTTCAGTGGGAAAATCCTGCGATCACGCACTTTTTTCGGAAGGGAAGTAAAGTCGTTGGTCCCGTGTAGTCGTTTGCCGGCTGCACGTTAAAGAACCCTTGCGAGGCAAAACTTGCGCCCCCTATAACGCAGTCCTGAAATGGCCATAGCAGTTGAAAAAGACGTTAATACCAAATAAACCAAACCAAACCAACTTTTTTTTTTGCCAAACACACATATTTTCGCCAGTCGTCTGGACGTTTTTAGGGAGCTCAAGGGAGACCCGAGCGATTCCTTATCCTCCTCGATAAACACTGCCTTATCTATGTCCTGTCATTGCATAATCATATTTATGCTCGTTTTTTTAATAATTCGTTACCTCCCTCCCTAAAAGAGGTTAATATGCTTAATTATGCAGTGCCACATCAGTAAATGTGTTACGTTTGTAGTGCAGCACCAGTTAATGTGTTAATTATGTAGTGCAACACCAGTTAATGTGTTAAACTTTTAACCCCCCTTTCCCCCCCTTAGGGGTTGAATTTAGAAAAAACCCTTCTTAGTGCTCACAAACATTTTGTAAAGAACCTCTGTACAAAATTTCAACTTTCTAGGCCTTATGGTTTGGGCTGTACGTTGATCACTCAGTCAGTTTATTCTTTTATATATATACAGGGTGTATACAGGGTGTTTTTGAATTGAGTACAGATTTTTTGGGAGATGATAGAAGAGGTCCTTAGAAATATTTTTTGTCATATGAACATGGGGTCCCCGCAGCTTCGTTTACTTACAATACTGCATTGAACAATCAAATGACACTGGGACGCAGTGTGCGTTGGTAGGCCTAAATTATTTTATTTTTAACAATTAACACAAGCAATCTACTGTAATAACTTTTAAAGTAATTGTTTGCAAAGAAATTTCAAGGTGCACGTACTTGTTTGTTGAAGGGTCTTAGGACAAACTTCGTCAAGGAGATTCCATAGTATCCAACCCCTTTGTAAAATACGATTAGTCCACATGTAAATGAACTAATCGCATTCTGGGAAAGCAGTAGTTAAAGATTTGTTTTAAAAAGTTAACTTGATGTACTTTTTACATGTGTAAAGTTAAACAAACAGTATGAATTGTTTTACATGGAATGATTATGCAGACATGCATCTGTGTCTCGGTGCTGCTGGTACCATGGATGGTGCAAGGCGTTTGTATGCTGAACGTTATCCCAACAGAATTCTTCCCAATTCACGAACATTTGGTGCAGTAGATCGTCGTCTAAGAGAAACAGGCGCATTCGCTCATGATAATCATCAGCGTGGACGTCGTCGATGGTTACCCTCCCCTGAATTAGAGGATGAAGTTTTGGAAAGGTTTAACCGAAATCCATCGACAAGCATTCGTGCGGTCGGAGCTGCTTTGAATACTAGTCATACCACTGTATGGAACATTTTATATGACAACCTGCAACATCCGTTCAAGCTTCGAAAGGTTCAGGAATTATGTCCCAATGATCATGGTCCCCGGCGTGCTTTCGCGGAATGGTTTATGCAGCAACAGAATAGGATTCCAGACTTTCCTTCCATGGTTTTGTGGACAGATGAGGCAACGTTTACGCGAGAGGGAATGTTCAATAGCTACAATACTCATCTGTGGTCTCATGTCAACCCATATGCAACACATGTTAACAGTTTTCAGCATCGTTTTTCGTTGAATATTTGGGCTGGCACGATTCACAATGTCCTGATTCGGCCATATCTCCTACCATGCCGTCTAACGGGCAAACATACCTTGGTTTCCTGAAGGAGGAGCTCCCTGGTCTTCTTGAAGATGTTCCACTAATGACCAGACATTTGATGTGGTTTCAACAGGATGGCGCACCTTCGCATTAGTCCACATGTCGCATTACCTAAATGAGACATATCCTGGTCGTTGGATTGGTCGTGGCGGACCAGTTGCTTGGCCACCGAGATCGCCAGATCTCACACCGATGGATTTTTTTTATGGGGAAGCATAAAATCAATGGTGTACTCCGAACCCGTAGATACCGAAGAAGAATTGGCAGCTCGTGTTGTCGCGGCAGCAGGTGACATCAGCGACCGTGCAAATCAACTGTTTCCACGCGTATACCAATCCAACATAAGGCGTTGCGAATTGTGCTATGAAGCAAATGGCGGTCATTTCGAACAATTACTGTAAAAGTCATACAGCAGATTGCTTGTGTTAATTGTTAAAAATAAACAATAATCTAGGCTTACCAACGCACACTGCGTCCCGGAGTCATTTGATTGTTCAATGCAGTATTGTAAGGAAACGGAGCTGCGGGGACCCCATGTTCATATGACAAAAAATACTTCTAAGGACCTCTTCTATCATCTCCCAAAAAATCTGTACTCAATTCAAAAACACCCTGTATAGATAGACTAGCAGAGACACCCGGCGTTTCTTGAGATAATTACAGTTGTAGGTTACAGTAATTCTACAATTTCCTTCTATAGACGAAGCAGTTGTTCAGATGTTTCCGATGCCCGGATAACTTTTTGTCATCTCTGCCCAATACTCATTTATTTCTTCGCTGGCATTTCGATAGATATGAATTATTGTTATAATCCTTCGAAAGATTATTATAGGACAAAATACCATATGGTTGTTGGTTTGAAGAGTTGAGTTTATGTATGCTTTGTTATCGGTTATGTCGCCAACTGTAGCTCGAACGAAGGGACTGCCTCCTGTGTCATCTTTCAATCTTTCTCAATAGTCTGCTAACTCTCCATTATCTCCAGTTACGGATCATTATTAAATATTTCCAAGAAAACGATAACTTATAAGAAAAGCCCGAACAACAGGAATTCTACGTATTGTTACAAACACAATTTTGTTTTATAATTCTCAGAGGTGGGATGTAGCCTAACCATCATTCTTAATGAACTTACTTACATTGCACACTTTGCCCGGGCTTTACTTACCCTCTTGTTGTTCTGTCTCAGATTAAAATGTTATCCATCTTCACCCCCAGGGAGCATCACTGGATACTTTAGACCAGGGCCGTCCAACTCGTGCACTTCGCCCGCGTGCAACATAAAATGCTCGCGGATAAAGCTCACGGGCAAAGCCGAGAAGATAGTCCAAAACTCAGGAGGGGAGTGGGTATAGTTTCCCTATGCAGTGTTGCCAGACTTTAGGGGGCGATTGCATGAAATGAGGCATTATTTCTTTTGTTACTGATACTTGTTTGTTTTTCGTCTCGCATAACATGCCGCACATTCCTAAAAAGCATAAAATCACTGAACCAGTATTTAAACCGCAGTGGGAGAATATGGGTTTATTTTAAATGTTCACAGATCGGATTCGAAATGCTTAATATGTAATCATGTCCTATCGGGGGAAAAAATATAATTGTCACATTAAAACGAAGGAAATAAAATGGTAAGCTGCCTCGTTTTTTTTTTTGTTTTTTTTACAATGTCGAATTGATAATTAGCAACTCGACTTTAACCCCTTCAGTCACCTTGGCAACATATGTTTCCAACTTGTATCTTGGACGTTTACCTTGTCAAAAGTGCGGTATTTTTTTTTGTTTTGTAAAATTTCGTACTAAATAAATGACATGAATAAAATCTGTTGATTCTCTAATAAATATGTATATTTCGGTAGCAAATATAGCCATAAATGTAAAAAGATAATAAAAAATGTTAATAAATAAAAAACTGCTGGTTATGTTTAATGTAACAGTATCAATATAATAAATGTAAAAACAAAATTTTTACAATCGAATTTAAGGTCTGTGTCTGAAGGGGCTACGGAACTGATCAACATAATGTGCAATAGGGAGGGGTAAGGAAGATTTCCCGCGTGCACGGGCGCTGCCCGCGGACAGAAATCTTGGACAGCCCTGCTTTAGACCTATCTTTTAAAATTTCCCTTGCCCTTGACGTAGAAGCTCTTATGCCCTCCTGCTCTAGCGGAGCTTCCGTTGTTCAGATGTTTCCAATGCCCGGATAGCTTTTTATCTTTCTGTTGCAAACTTCATTGATCAATACTCGTTCTCTCTCTTACTTTTGCCAAACACAAATTTTCGCCAGTCGTCTGGACGTTTTTAGGGAGCTCAAGGGAGACCCGTGTGATTCCTTATCCTCCTCGATAAACACTGTCTTATCTATGTCCTGTAATTGCATAATCATATTTATGCTCGTTGTTAATAATTCGTTACCCCTCCCCCCAAAGATATTAATATGGTTAATTATGTAGAGCCACACCAGTAAATGTGTTACGTTTGTAGTGCCACACCAGTTAATGTGTTAAGTATATAGTGCCACACCAGTTAATATGTTAAACTTTCAACCCCCCTTTCCCCCTTTTAGGGGTTGAATTTCGAAAAACCCCTTCTTAGTGCTCACTTACATTTTGTAAAGAACCTCTGTAAAAAATTTCAAGTTTCTAGGCATTATGGTTTGGGCTGTGCGTTGATCACTCACTCACTCAGTCAGTTTCTTCTTTTATACGACGAATATATAGATAAATACAAAATTAACGAAAAGATAAACTTATCACTCCGTTAACGGCGTGTGAAAAATTGTTAGTCAGCTACCCTCATGTTTAGCCAAGTGTTTTGCTTCAACTTCACTCACTTTCGACCATGACGGTTCTGGGAGGCGGAGCTTCCCAATGGACTTCGCACGAGGCCGATGAGATAACAAGGCCTGGAAGCGTAAAAGTCACCTGACCAACTGGGTGTTAGCAACAATCCAACTTTCATTGTTTCCAATAAATGGAAAAACACTGATTGTTAACATATAAGATGGAGACAATGAAGGTTGAATTGTTGCTAGCACCCAGTTGGTCAGGTGACTTTTTCGCTTCCAGGCCTTGTTATCTCGTTAGCCTCGGACTTCGCACGTAGCCGACGAAAAAGACAAGCCCGGGCACTAAAAAGTCACATGACCAAAATAGATCTAGCAACAATCCAATCTTCATTGTTTCCAACAAACGAAAAAACACTGATTGTTGAAATCCAAGATGGAAACAATGAAGATTGGATTGTTGCTAGATCTACTTTGGTCATATGACTTTTTAGTGCCCCGGCCTGTCTTTCTAGTTGGTTTTGACTTCGCACGAGGCCAACGAGAGACAGGCCAGGGCACTCAAAAGTCACATGATCATCGGGGTCCGGCCAACAATTCATCTTTCATTATCTCCATCTTGGATTTTAACAATCAGTATTTTTTCGTTTGTTGGAAACAATGAAGGATGGATTGTTGCCCGGACCCCGATGATCATGTGACTTTTGTGTGCCCTGGCCTGTCTGTCGTTGGCCTCGGACTTCGCACGAGTGACATAACAGTTAGCTCCACCCCTTGGCAACGCACCATCTTGGTCCCACACATGTAGTTTATAAGCATTAGATATGCTGATTCTGACACTAGTTTGCCTACATAAGTGATCATAATGTGTGGAATAAAACTATATATTATTGCTACGTTTTTTATGACGACCCAAAAATAATATCAAAAGGAGAAAATGATTTAAACTCTACCTAGCAACGGCTGTGTGCAACCAGAGATCCTTAATACTAACAGAGATATGACGTTAACACATTTTCCATTGTTGTCTTTGTAATTCCGTGATATCAGTGGCCTCTGGTGTAGTAGGAAAAAGCAAAATTATCGTTCAGATATCGTTTCCTGCGAGCATCGCGAGAAACTGACGTCATTACTTAACATGCACGTAGCCGACGAAAAAGACAGGCCACGGCGCGGAAAAGTTACCTGATCATCCTAAGCTGAATAACAAATGTAATCATCATTGTTTCCATCTTGGATTTTAAGAATCAGCATTTTTTCGTTTGTTGAAAACAATGAAGGTTAGATGTTCTAACCATGGTAACATGCATAAATGATGTCACTTCTTTTTGCAATTTTATAGCTTAGTGACGTAAATTGCATTCATAAACTCTTTACTTTCAAATTTTGATTTATTTAAGGTTGGCATTGCAATAAAGAATTGAATTAATAAAGAAAACATTGGAAATTTATTCGGTATATTGTTTGATTAAATAAGAAACCCATCTATCTTAGGAAAAAAATAGATACATTTAATAAAT
>JAHWFO010037492.1:0-27018 GCA_023313115.1 Rhysida immarginata
CATGAGGAAGGTCACTGTCTACCTCAGATTTCGGAAAAATAATAATTATTGATAAAAAATCGATATTCATGGTTATGGCAGGGCATATTAATGAAGAAATATCTCATGACCAACAGTGCAAGGCAAAGTTTGTGCAACAATAGGTATCAACAATGGTATCAACACGCAATTCACCAATAACAATGAGCACAAAATGATGATGCAATGATAGAGAGTTCATTTCAAAGAATTATAACATGGAACATAAAATGATGATGCAATGATAGAACATTCGTTTCCAAGAATTAGTTACAATGAACAGTAAATGGATATAATAGACGATATAGATAGGGCAGTCTCTTTCGAGAGGCAAAGGAGATACACGTGTCTTCCTTCAGCTCCCTAACAAGCGTTCAGACGATTGGGAAAAGTGTGTATAAGTTTCTTTGTGTGTGTGTGGGTTTGTGTGTTTGGCACGTTTTAGCAGTGCATAACCTATTACAGTTTATTTTCAAAAAACACATCAGTTTATTTAACTTCTTGAGATTGTTCTGTTTACTTACTATGTAATTATCCCGGGCAACGCCGGGTCCTCTACTAGTCTTTCTATTTATATAAAGAAGGATGTTTGTTTGCTTGTTTTTTATACAAATTTACAGTTTTATTCCGATCTTGATAAACTTTCGCATACATGACCTTCAAAGCATGAGGAAGGTCACTGTCTACTTTAGATTTCGAAAAATAATAATTATTGATAAAAAATCGATATTCATGACTATGGCAGGGCATATTAATGAGAAATATCTCATGACCAACAATGGAAGGCAAAGTTTTTGCTACAATAAATATCACCAATGGTATCAACACGCAATTCACAAACACTCTGCACGGACCAACAATATATATCTCATGACCAACAATGCAAGGCAAAGTTTTTGCAATAAGAATTCAATGCATAGAATTCCTGTTATTCAGGCTTTTCTTAGAAAAGAGAATTTTTAGTACTTAACAATTTCTTGAAAATCTTTAAAAATGATCAGTAACTGGAGATAATGAGTTAGCAGACTATTGAGAAAGTGTGAAAGACGATAGAAGAAGCACTCCTTTAGCTCCGTGCTGTATTGAGCAAATGGTGAGCAAGTAAATAGAAGAATCGGCGACCGTTAGAGTACACAAAATGATGAATGGCCAATTTTTGCTTCAAGACAGGGAAAGAAGAAAGGAAACTGCAACAACATCAAGTGTACATCTAAATTATTTAGACTAGACAGCATTCTTGGAGAGGTCCACCCATTGTGATCCTTTAAAAATTTTTTTTTTAGTAAATTAAGTCCCGGTATTTTTTCAGTGAAGGGGTAAATTCCTGTCTTTCGGATTTTTCTTAGAATGGATTGTCCCTTCGCTCTATATTGTAGTGATTGAGTTATTATTTAACCAATTTGGAGGTTTAATTTAGCTTTTTGAGGTTGTTCTGTTTACCTACAAGCGTAATTATCCCGGGCAACGTCGGGTCCTCTGCCAGTTATAAATAATTATCAAATTATAATTTAATAAAATAGAAATTGTTAAATTGAAATTTTTGATATAAATATAAAAGTTAATTTGATAATTATAATTTGATAAAAAATTATTATATTACATTTTGATAAAAGTATATATATAAAACCCCAATTTGATAGAAAATTTGAAAAATGACATTTTGATTAAAAAAGTTTACAAAAAAAAACCCCTAAACATGCAATGTATCTTAAAATTTATTCATTTGTTTATTTATAGATATTTATTGTGTTGAGGTTTAAATCAACCAAGAACTTACTTTAGCTAAAATTTTCTATATTTTTTCTTTCAACCAAACAGCAAATTTAAACTGGATCCTGATCGGGGTGTTTACATGCACATTAGTGGATTAACCTCTTTCCTGAGGCATGCTTCCCTGGTTTCAAACCACCTCTTTCGACTGGATTGAATTCGATCCGGATCGGGGTGTTGAAGCCACTTTGTTGCAGGATTGACTTGAAACTGGTCTTTCGATTCGGATCGAAAGTGTGCATAAAGGCGTATCTCAGGAAAAAGTTTGCCACCAAGAGCGGTACGAACTTGGCTGATCTAGATCCCTCTAGACTGATCTTGTTTAGCAGACGACATTGTGCCTTCTACGGGTTTTTCATGAAGAAAATCGCTTTAAAAAAACAAAAATTCAAACGCCTGCGGAGGTATTAACAATGACTGATGATTATTTACGAGGGAAGTCAGTTCCAAATGGATATAGAAATAGAAATGAAACAAATTAGCGTACTGATTTGAAAATTGCCTTTATTTATTTATTGTTTGTTGAATATGACAGAAAAAGAGTTCCAGCCGGGGCCTGAATGGCCAAAAGGACGACATGTTCGGTCCCCGGAAATAGAACCAAAAAATACAAATTCAAAGAGAAAAAAAAAATTTACAAACTGGAAAAAATAATTAAAAGAGAAGAATAATAAATGCAAATAGAAGACAACTAAATAAGAGTATTTAGAGATAATGTAGAACTTGTTAGGAAAAAATAGTAAATTAAGACCCCTTTTAAAGGCGGCAAGAGAAGGACATGAACGGAGAGAAACGGGTAAAGACGAGTACCATTTAAGGCCAGCATAGAAATCGTCGCTGGTAATTGGTACGAATTACAGGGATACGAATTGAATTAGCCGAACGCGTGTCGTAGTGGTGGATGTTGTATTGACGGTGAAGCGATAAAGTTGAAGTAAGAGTTAAATGGCCATTGAATATTTTGTAAATACACGCAACTGATTGCCTAGGTAATGTATGTGAGCCACCGTGATATTGACACTGCGTGGACGAGAGTTGTCTTCTAACAGAAGAACTCCATCTCGTGAACCAACCTGGACAATTCCTGTGAATGGCTGGCCGTAACTTCATCAGGATTCGGAAATACGTGACCAAAATATACACGCTGATTCGGAATTCATTCTACAATTTTTGGTATAACTTTTTTTGGGTGATTCTAAGCAAAAAAGTTCCTATGATCATGGGTCCGATTTTGAATGCTAACTGAGATATGAACAGAAATAAAAATGCCGCCACCAAGATCAAGAAGTTAATAACTCAAGTTTTGGAAAGCATAGGATAATGAATTTTGGAGAAACAATGTGATACATAAAACTGTATATACTGTTAAGATTTGATTCTATTCCAACAAGTAGTTGCCGAGTTACGCATTCAAAACCGTAACAGTGCTCACATGCGAGTACGAACGAGCACGTGTTACGATATTGAGTGCGTAACTCGGAAACTGCACGCTGAAATCCGATCAAATTTTAACCGTATACACAGTTTTATGTACCCTATTATACCTCCAAATTTCATTATCCTAGATGTATCGAACCTGAGATATTAACTTGTTGATCTTTGTGGCGGCGTTTTTATTTCTGTTCATATCTCAGTTATCGTTCAAATGAGGACCCATGTTCAGATGAATTTTTTTGTTTAGAACCACCCCTACTATCTCCCCTAAAAGTTTGTACATTGGATATTGAATCACTCTGTAGATTTGAAATATACAATAGTAAGCTCAAAAGAATTAAAAAGTGGGAGACAGACGAAGACTTAGGAAGTTTCAGCAGGATACTTAAGCCATTTTTGGTCCTAAAAAGACGTCTTAGGTTAAAATTTGTATTATAAATAATTAACTAATAAGTTATGCTTGATAGAAAGTTGTTTATTCTATGTGTTTCGGCCAGAAGCCATCATCAGGAAAAATATTGAGACTATATTACTGGATAGGTAGGGGGTGGGATGTGTTGTCGGAGAAGGGTTTAGAGTTTAGCGAATGAGAGGGCTCGTTAAACTCTAAACCCTCCCACGACAACACATCCCACCCTCCCAACTTATCCAGTATATAGTCTCAATATTTTTTCTTTTTATATTATTCCTGATGATGAGTTCTGGACGAAACATGTAGAATAAACAACTTTTTATCAAGTATTACTTATTAGTCCATTATTTGTAATAATTGAATAATACAAGAACCACAATTCTGTCAATTAAAATTTGAAACTGAACCCCAAAATTGACCACCATAACAAAAATACTAATGTAATAAAGCATGGTATAAAAGATGTAAAATAGGAGAAGGAAGAAAATAAAGGCGAGAAATAATACCTAGTTTTTGACATAAAGAACGAAATAACTCAGTAACGTGTGTTTCAAGAAAGGTCTCAGGAGAGAGATGGATACCCAGGTATTTGAAAGCGTTAACGAAAGAGAGACGAGAGTCATTAGAAAGTAAGGGTAATTCAGATGGTAGAGAACGCTTATTGCGATCATGAAATATATATTTAGTTTTATTAAGATTCAAAAATTAGTTGTTTGCTGAATTCCACCTACTAGGAATGGATAAAGAATGATTTATTGAAAGTTGCAGATCCGAGATCTTAGTATTGGCAGAGGAAAGGGTAACATCGTCAGCGTACAGGATAGTGGAAACAGGGAAATCAGCAGGGAAAGATCATTTCTAAAAAGACTGAAGAGCAGAGGAGATAAATGGAGCCCCGAGGAACACCAAGATTACAGGTTAAAGTAGAAGAAGATATATTAAACATAGAAAGAGAGTATTGCTGATCTGAGAGAAAGTCAATTAGCCATTTGAGCGGGAGACCCGGCATATTGTAAAAAGAAGATAACTTATAAATTAATAGTGAAAACGGAATTGAATCTAAGGCCTATGAATCTCCCTATACAACGAGGCACTTGTCACATCGTTTGCATCCCAAAACCAGCAGCTCTAAATCTCGCCCTCTGATGATAATGTAACAATATATGACGTTTCAGTGAACAGGCCTTCCCTTTAGGTGGCGTTGTAGAAATGCGAATAACAATGCCCTTATAATGATGCAACAATGTATGACGTTTGTTTTTGCATGAGACCCCATAAAGAACATGGCTTCCTCGTTCATTCCAAATTTGGTTGCAGTGAAATTTCTCTAGGAACAGAAGAATTTTAGTTTATTAATTGAGAAAGCTTGCGAAGAAAGCATTCGTGATGGTAAGTGCATGTGTATTAATTACTATTCCATACTCATTAATGCTCTCCATTACTCATTAATAATGAAAAACTATTATCAATGACCCAGAGTAGCATATCCCAATTTATTTATTTAAATTTGATCCCCTATGTTGCAGATGTGCTACTCCTTATAAAAATTAGATATTTTTAGAATTTTTTTTTTAATTTAACATCAATAATTTAGCTTATGTAACGTGTTTTTTCCATAGGAACCCAAGATATCCAAGAATTTTTTAATTCGTTAATATATGAGCATGATATGCGAGAGGAGCTGGGGCTCCCTGTAAACGTAGATACAAGTAAAATCGTTCTGGATCCAGCTGGTGTTGATAATGACACTAACAGTAAGTAATATGCATAATAGTTAGGTATCTCCAATTATGACCACTTGTCATATAATTAACAAAGTAATTTCAAATAAAAGGTAACCTTACATGGACTGACGCTATGATCAGGTTGTTAATCACTACACGCCTCGACATGGATCATGAATTTGAGAAACCAATCCCCCCAAAAAAAATTATGGGCCAAAATTGCCTCAGTATTTAATGAGCATGGCTACAATGGGGTCCAGGGACTCGATTGCTATCGCAAATGGAGAAATTTAATGGTTACCTATCGCTGGAATAACGACAAAGCAAATAAAAAAAAACAGGCGAGTCCAGCATTATGTGGCCATATTTCACAATGATTAATGATGTACTAGGGTGCCGTGCAGACATAAGTCCGCCAGAAACTAGTACTATGGCCTCCTTCCATGAACCAACACCACCTTCTATTTCCAGAGAGGCACCACCATCTTCTATTTCCACAGAGCCTTCCACGTCGTCTACATTTAATTCTCTCAGGTGTGAGGTCCAAACCAAAAAAGAAATTAAAATCACAGATGAACCTGAATGGTTCAGCAGGTACGTGGCGAAAAGAGAGGAGGAGAAAGAGGCTATGGAACGGGAAGAGAGACGATGGGAAGAATTCGGAGCCATGGAACAACGCAGGCTGGAGCAAGACAGAGCATGAACAGCAACGACAAGAGCTGATGAGGAGCTTGCTCGATGTTCTCGGGAAATTAGCCCAGAAATAATCATGTAAAGATCCAGACAATAAGAGAGAAGAGACTTTTCCCCAAAAAGTATTTTATTTGATGTAAGTACATTTCTGGAGCAATGTGTCCTTCATCAGCGTGATACAAACAATCTGATAACAAAAGATAGGGAAATGGACAGAAATATGTACTAAAATCAATTGCAAAAATACCCAATGGGGTGGAGTAACAAATTGTATTTTTTGTAATTTCAACCCATTGTGTACTTTTGTAGTTGCTCTTTTGTATATAGCTGCCTATTTCTCTATCTCTTATTATCAGATTGTTTGTATCACGTTGATGAAATAGGCATTGTCCCAAAAATGTACATACATCAATTAAAAATTTTTTGTGGGAAAAGTATCTTCTCCCTGGTTGTCTGATTAAATATTGTCTGGCACTTTGTGAAATCGTTATGTATTATATTTAGTGTACACCTTCCCTTTTTATAATACTTAATTTATTGGCAGTGGCTACGTACAGTGCAAACTTGTACGCCTTCCATTCAATACAAAGGAAGTGGCTAGCTACACCGCCATCTACCAACAGTTTCAGACTCCAAACTTTCTCTAATTTCGAAACAAGCAATATGGCAGATTCCCATCGCTTAGTGGAAAAATGCAACGTTTCAAACAATTTTATCTTAGCTTCAAGCAGCTAATATTGGATAGAATGAATATTGTTAATTGGGAAAAACTTTACCATCTTCCCTATCTGGTTAAATTGAACTATCTGACCACGACGCAATACCAGCCGCCACTTCTACAATACTAGTACGTGGACGCTAACGCTTCGCTCACGGCGACCCCGAATTATAAACACACCCCCAACATATTTGGTTACAGGGGGCAGTTGGTTTCCCCTCGGCCGGTTACAGGGGCAGTTGGTTGCCCCTTCTCCCTCGCTTCGCTCACGGCGACGTCGATTTATATACGTACCCAAGCTATTTGTTTACAGGTGGCAGTTGGTTTCCCCTCGGCCGGTTACAGGAGGCTAATGATCCGTATATTTTAGTGGTCACAGAAATGGCTGCCCGAAAGTTACGGGACCTCATTTTATGGTTAAACCTAAGTTAACCTCAGTTAACCTAACCCAACACTAGAACGCTCAAAAAATGCTGGCTTACCTTTAAGGCATGGTTCCTTTCGACAATGGCTAATCATCCAGAAAGCAGAAAAAAAGAAAATCTGAAATCTACACGACCGTGACATGCCAATTGAGTGGTTGCTATAACAACAGCTAGCCAAAACACGCCCTCTAATGTCAGAATCCATACAATACTGTTTTGATTCTGTCGGCAGATGGCGGCACAGCTTGCCACTTCCTTTGCATTGAACGGAAGGCGTACAAGGTTGCACTGTACGTAGCCACTGCGTAATTTATTGGATTCTTGTTTTGTTATACAGGGTGTAAATGGACGACGTTTCACAAATTTAAGGATATGTAGAGGTTGAAACTCTGAGTAAAAAAGTCTAGTCGCGTTTTTCGATCTGTGGCTCCGTTAAAAAGTTATAGCGCTTTAAAGTTTCGTGACGTCACTTCCGGAAATCTATCTTGATACAGACGCTGAGCAATTTTTAACTTAGCGCTATAACTTTTTAATGGAGCCTGAGATCGAAAAACGCGACTAGACTTTTTTGCTCAGAATTTCACCCTCTACCTGCCTTTTCATTTGGGCACGACCTTTTAGAATCACCCTGGCCGATACCGATACCGATATTCCTTACCGATATCGAACTTTAAAGCGCTATAACTTTTTAATTGAGCCACAGATCCAAAAATGCGACTAGACTTTTTTGCTCAGAGTTTCATCCTCTACATATCCTTAAATTTGGGAAACGTCGTCCATTTACACCCTTTATATTTATGTTAATGCTAAAACGTTGTTTGTTATTTTGAATAAAAGTTTGTTTCATATTGCTTTTCATTTATTGATTATGATCCAAGACCCACTCAGGGAATTTGTATTGTGCTTTATGCTTATTTTTTTTTATTTTAAATATCCCCTGAGTGGATGCCCCCTTACCGTGGGTCAGGGGTTTGGGTACTTCCAGGATTCTGTGAGCTATGCTGGTTGTAGCACTGCTACTTCCGAGTCGCCCTTACGAGAAAGGCCATAGTTGAGAAGTGAGGCGAAGAGCATCCAAACATATCTGACGATGTCGACGGATGAGAAAATTCATACTGCAAAGGGTGTGCCACAGGTTTAAGTCACCCGCGTTCGGGAGTTAGGCAGAGACTTTCGTTTGAAAATATTCGATAGTCTCTCGGCTGTTATAACTGGGCAAGTCCCATCAGTGCACATGCTATGCGCTTAGGGAAACGGTCCGGGAGACAGCGCATGCCATTACCCGGGAGGAGAAACGGATAAAGCAACAACGGGATCGGGTGCTGTTAATCGGCACATGGAACGTATTCTCTATGACAGGTAAAGAATCCGAACGACATTGTAGGTATTACCTCTACGAAACGTCCAGGTTCTGGAACTGTGGACTTAAAAGGAGGGTGGAACCTTTTCTACTCAGGTGTCGAGGCTTCAGATAGAGAAATGGGCCCTCTGTCTGTTCGTGGATATGCTCTGAATGCGGTGACACGGAGTTCCGTGCAGGATAACATTGTGTAATTTGTATACGTATACATGTTACACACAATGTTACTTGTATATGGCAGACTTCTCATACTATAAGGTGAAATGGAAAAGTTCACTTTATCGCGCTCAATAGGTAGGGGAATTTTTTTTAAAATGCTCTAATTTTCTTAAATCCTAGCACTTCAACAATAGGCTGCAACGAGCGGTTGCGAGCAGGCCTCAGTGAAAAAAAAGCAGGTTCCAGATCGCGCATGATGATATAAAGTATACTAAGGTGAGCCTCAAAAGTTTAAAGAAACATGTTATTGTTCAAAAGAAAAAACACTATTGAAGGTACATACAAATGCTTGAATTACTAGCTATACAAATAACTTAAAAGAAACTCCTGAAAATATTATTCACAAAAACATAATAGAAATAAAAATATTCAACAACATGGAATTTTGCGTGCCTCAAAAGTTTAAAGAACGACTGAAAAAACATTGCATGAATTATACAATGGCTTAAATTGAACGACCATTTGTCTTAACTGTTTCAAACACTCAGTTCGGCATTCAGTTTATGAGGTTGAACAATGTTTCTGGTCTAAAGGTTAGTTTCCATGCACGCGTTTTTGACGCATTTATAACTGCGTCTCGACGCAGAAAGCAAATGTGCATCTGGACGCACCTAGACGCACATTGCAACAGCTCTTGACGCATTTAATTCGAACGCAAGTATCAGTTTCCATGCATGCGTGAAGTCTACGCAGAAAGTTCAACTGCGCATGCGCCATGAGTTTATGTTTTGCAATTTTATCTTATAATATTGGCCGATTAAAAATTTCCCAGATCAAAATTTCTTCAAATTATCTTTCTTCAGCCATGTTGTAGCGAAATGACGACTGGACCGAACGACTTTTGTTAACAAAGCAAGTGCGCTTGCGCAAAACAATCATGTGATCTAGAAAGATTTGAGACGCATTTACAAGTGCGTCAAGAAGTAGAAAGCCTATCTACTTCACTTTTCTGCGTCCAGACGCATGAACTCCAGACGCACGTCAACCAAGACTCGGAGACGCAGATATGTTTCCATGACACGTGCGTCAAGACGCACCAATTTATGCGTCTAGACGCAGAGACGCAGTTAAAAACGCATGTATGGAACCTAAGCTTTACATTGTACCATGCATCTTCAAATGCTCTTTCCAATCCGTCAATCGAAGAAAATTGATGTCCGCCGGTATAAACTGCACGAGAACTTTCTCTACGGGGTTCATGTCTGGGAATTTTGGGGGCCACGTCAAAACGTGAATATTTTGTTTTCTGAACGACTCCATTGTTGATCGTGAAGTATGGGTGCTGGCGTTATCCTGCTGGAACACGAATTCCGGGTCACATAAATGATCACAGACGGGCAACAGATACTGTGTAAGGGTTTCTTGGTATGTCAGAGAATTTTCTCTTACTCTGATGAAAGCCAAATTGGTGGTACTGTTGAAAGCGAAGACGCCCCAAACCGTGACAGAACCACCTCCTTGTTGTCTTGAGTAAAAGGTCTTCGGTTCCTACCTAGGTCGTGCCAGTATGATGACCATCCAAGTTCCACTTCTTTTCATCACTGAACAACACCTACATCCATTTATCTTTCCAGGCAGTGTATTTTTGTGCCCAACGTACCCTGTCTTGAAAGTGCTTGGCAGTCAGAGGCGATTTCTTAATCATATTTTTGTAGACAACATGTCCACTCGCAGTTATTCACCGGTATACAGTGTTTTTAGATATGTTTAACCCGGTCACGTTTCGTATCTGGCGAATAGAAATATTTTGTGTGGCTGCCAGTCGTACAATGCGGCTGTCATTGCGAGTTGAGGTAACTTTGGGACGACCAGATCGTGGTTTTTGGTGGAACCATGAACTCCTCTTCAAGACATTATATACCCCGGCTGTAGATCTTCCAGTAATTGTGACAGTATCAGCAACAGATAGTCCGTTGGCTTTCAATCGGCAGATTTCAGCCACTTCATCAGTTATGAATTGAGATTGGCGAGGCATTGTCGTAGGTCAATTGTGAATGTTAGAAAAGCTTTCTTTGAAAAAAAAAGACTAATAATACCTTGTCACTCGCAAATTTACATATTGGACGTCTCCATTCAGAATGTGAGGGTACTTCTTTAAACTTTTGAGACACGCAAAATTCCATTTTGTTGAATATTTTTATTTCTATTGTGTTTTCGCTAATAATATTTTCAGGAGTTTCTTTTAAGTGCTTTGTACAGCTAGTTTTTAAAGCATTTGGTATGTACCTTCAATAATCTTTTTTCTTTTGAACAAAAATATATTTCTTTAAACTTTTGAGTCGCTCTATGACGTCCCTCCGTATTGAGCATGATAAAGTGAACTCTTCCATTTCACCTTACAGTGTGAGAACTCTACCCCCCCCTTCCTAGAAGAAGTTGAAAGGTGCAGATTCTGTCCCCTAATGGTCGACGTAGGGCTGAAGACCCAACGTGGAAATCCGTGATTGGGAGGAGTGGTGATACAACTTTAAATGCAAATGGAAGGTGCTTCTTGTTGGGTTTGCAAAGGATCGGAATTATTTTAAACTAGCAGAGGACCCGGCGTTGCCCGGGATGATTATATTTGTAGGAAAGCAGAAAAATCTGAAGAAGTTAAATTATAACTCCAAATTAGTTAAATAATAACCCAATCAATACAACACAGAGCAAAGAGGCAAACCATTCTACGAAAAATTCGAAAGACAGGATTTCTATGTGATATACTGAAACTTTATTTACCTCTTATTAATTTGCCTCAGCTTAAAATGATATCCATCTTCACCACCAGGGAACATCAGTGGATACTTTAGACCCAAGTTTTTCTTGCCCTTGGCGTAGAAACCCTTTTACCCTCTTGCTCTATTCGAAACTCCCGTTGTTTAAATGTTTCCAATGCCCGTATAGCATTTTCTGTTTTAGCTGCAGAGTTTCTCTGACCAATACTAGTTCTTTCTCTTTCCTTTCCGGACACATATATTTTTGCCAGTCGTCTGGACGTTTGATAGGGAACTCAAGGGAGAAACGCGTGACTCTTATGCCTAATCAATAGACGCTGCCTTATTAATGTTCTGTCACAGCATCTTCACTTAATGCTCATTATCAGCATCTCAGTTTCCAAAATATACACATTCCCACAAAATATAGTCAAAATATATTTTTATGAAATGTTTGGAACTAATGTGCTACCAAATAACCTAGGTGATAACCCCGGAGTGGCTCGAAAATTTTCTTTTTTGGAATAAATTTTGAAATATTAAAAAAAAACCATGAAAACGCTTAGAATTAATACAGTAAAAGTTGTTAATGAAAATTAAAAAAAATTTTTTTTAAAGGCTCACAATGGATGGACTTCTCCAAGGATGCCACTGCTAGTCTAAATAATTTCTTACTCACGTAATTGTAAGATCGCATTTTTACGAAGTTATTAATAGAGTGGATGTTTGGAGTGGACGGGTTGAGTTCCCGTTTGGTACTCAAGAAATGACCATATAAGGTCATATTTTCCGTGTGTGGGGGTGTCTCTTGACAAGCCCCTCCACGATGAGGAATGTTGGTGAGGAGACAGGGGGAGACGACAGCATTCGAAGTCATGGGATCGGGGTCGTTTGGGCTCTGGACCCGGGGGTGGATACAGGATGTGCGGATCTCCTTTCCCGAGTTTAAGAAGCGTTCAATGAGCACGTTATAGTTGGTGGTCGCCCTTCCCAAATCTAATGGGCTCTTGGGCGCCACGGAGGCGCAAAACTCGTGGGAAGTGGAGCATCTGAGCACGTGTCCAGTCCTCACCGGGTTGCCGAAGCATTCCAGAGTTCTGACGTTGTGAAACGTCATTTCCGGTCCTGGGTTCGATGCTGCGTCTCGCCTTGGCTGCCCAGAGTGGAGGAGAGAGAGTCGTCAAGTGCTCTGGCCGAGACAACATCTCTCTCTGGAGACCTCCTCTCCATCCGGAGACAGAGTTCGTCGTGAGCAACCGCATCCATCCGAATCCTCCACTCCTGATGATCCACCCGAACTGATGTCCGCCACACACCCACCCAACGCCTCCTGAACTGACCAGCCACCACGGGCATGAGAGGAAAACCACGGCATCGCCTCATCTCATCCGGATCCCTCTTCCCAAGAAGGGAGCAGCCAGCTAGAATACTCACCGGCGAAGCAGGTATGCATTCTGTCCCGTGGCCAAGCATAATTGATATTGATCTTAGTTCATATGCTTAATAAATTAGTTAGTAGTAATTTTGGTCCCTCGTGTACTTACTTTCTGGCACGGACTGAGCGGGAGACTGCATTATTACGTATGGGAAGGGTCATTAGAGCGAGACAGGGGATGGCGCGGTCGTAAAACTATTAAGCAATCCGAAGTTGGAAGCAGCCACCTGCTCCCCTGGTGTGGTATTAAGGTAAGTCAGGTAGATCTACTGGTGGCCCGACCCTTACAGGTGTAAGGCTAGGTCAATGCTCGTCCAGTTGCGACACGACCCCTAAGAGAGGGCCCTACAGAATTGGCGCAATTTGG
This sequence comes from Rhysida immarginata, assembly GCA_023313115.1. NCBI lineage: Eukaryota > Metazoa > Arthropoda > Chilopoda > Scolopendromorpha > Scolopendridae > Rhysida > Rhysida immarginata. The sequence goes on from JAHWFO010037492.1 coordinate 13,269, forward strand.
ACAGGGTGTTCGAGACATTCGAACGCCGTGCACCGGTTGAACAATAGACGGCCTTACAAAATTGGCAACAGTCGACAGGATATTAGTTATTTCAATCCTTACAAATTCTGGCAACAGCCTATTGGATTGACTGCAGGGTTGCCTAAAAGATGCACTCCTGATCTTAACAGAGTGACAAACAAAAAATACAAAAATTTGAAAGCTGGGAAAAGTTTATTCTATAATAATGGCTTACAGGAATAAAATATTTTTCGTTAATACGTAAACAAATACAGTTCTTAATGAATGAATGGGAAGAAGCTCATGATAACTGAGGAACAAATTTGAGCAACCTATATAAAAAGGGAGGGCTAGTAGTGCGTGCTTAGGGAATCCTGCTTATCAAGACCAGTAAAGAAAGGAGGAGGGGCTAAATTAAGCTAGTGTGGGTTATCAGGAAGATAGGATGGCGTTACAATCATTTGCTCTAGCTGCGGAGATAGGAGCCTATGACGGCTCGACAGATCCAGCGTTGTTTTTCCAACGCATAGAGGAGGTGGGCACGGCGAGTAATTGGACTCCCGAGGTGAAATTGAATATCGCCAGGATAAAGATGACCGGGAGCGCTCAGTTTTTCTGTCGCGAGGATCAGGCCATGCTCGGAATAAATGAGTATGAGGCCTTTAAACGAAAAATAATAGACAGATTTGGGAGGGAGCCCAAGGGTAAAAGCGAGAGGCTATTTATGGAATGTGTACAGGGTAGGCGTGAGACAGTGCGTGACTTTGCCACTGGCATACAGGCTCTGGGACGTAGAACTATGATCCAGGTAGATGGTGCCGGTCCCGATGCGGACACAAAACGCGCATTTGCCCGACAAATAGCTGAAGAACGGATGAAGGATCGATTTATTGAGGGTCTATTGCCCACATATCAACGGGTTATATTGTTCCGTAAGCCCGAGAGCTTGGAACAAGCATCAGCTATGCTGAAGAAGAAGAGGAAATAGAGGCGCGAATCGCTGCAAAGAGATATGGGTTGAGTCAGTGAGCAGTGGGGAGGAAGGAGCAGAAAAGAAAACAGAACCCGACTTAACTACCCTCATTAATGAAATTGTGAGTTTGAGATTGGGTGAACTAAATCAAAACGCGAATAAACGAGGAACTAGAAATCCGGAGACGCGAGCTGGTACGGGAAATGGAAAGTTTAACACGCGTCAGCAGCCAAGGAATGCAGTTAGACAGGGCAATATGGCAGGAACAGAGGGTAGATCCACGGACAATGGAATAAGGCATAATGTGGTCTGTTTTAATTGTAACAGATCAGGGCACGTGGCAGCTATGTGTAACAACAATAGGAATAAAAAGATAATCTGTTTCTTCTGTAATCGCGAAGGACACACACAACGCGTTTGTAGGCTAAGGCTTAATCAGCCCAGCACGAGAGGCTCCACGCATAGAGAGCCTAGACCCGAGGGCGAACGGCAAGGGAGCAATCAGACAAAAAACGTAGGAGGACCCTCCCCCCGAACTCAAGGGGAGGGCAGACAATAAAGAGAGCATCACAAGCGAGCGCGAGTGGGTATGCGGAACCTAAGGAGCTGACTGTCACAGGGGGAGTAGATCAGATGCCAATCCAATTTTTGGTGGATTCAGGTTCTAAGGTCACTCTGCTTTGTAAGGAAACCTTACATAAATTAAAAACCAAGGGCTATCCAATGAAAGAGATGGATAGACCTGCATTGAATTTAGTGGGAGTGACTGGGGATGGGTTCACGACAGAAGGGTCGTATGCACTTGAAATTAAGTTTGGGACACATATGTACAGCTTAGAATGCTATATTTGGAAGCAGAGGTGGGGTGCCTCTTACCATGCCATACTGGGGAGAGATATGTTGCATAAATTCGGTTTTGTTATTGACTTCCACCGTGGCATCTTACACGACGAGATAAACAAAATCCATTTTGATGAGCCATGGCAGGAGAGAAAGAAAAAGGGGCAGGACAGCGTGAGTGCCATTCGAGAATACATGGAGGCTGTTCCAGTTGGTTGTGGTCGAACTTTTTCCATTCCCCCTTACTCAGAGGTTGTGCTCGAGGGTAGACTCATGAGTAAATCATTTAAAAATAAGGTTGGAGTTTTGGAACCCCGAGACATAAACATTCCAGGATTATTGGCAGCGAAGGTAATAGCAAGGGTATCAAAATCTAACACTATTCCAACGCGACTTTTAAATTATTCAGGGGAGATTTTGGTGATTGAGAAGGGTAAAATTTTGGGTCATTTATATGAGGCTGAGGAAGAAGTAGGGGCTTTTAATAACACAATTGAGGTTGGGGAGAAGAAGAAGTTGGATAAAAGGGAGTTTCTGAAACTGTTTGATCTAGAACATTTGCCGACTGAGCAGAGGAGCTCATTGGAGCAAGTCTTGTATCAGTATGAGGACGTCTTTGCGCAGTTTGCTTTTGATTTAGGGAAATGCAAAATCGATTATCATGAGATCGACACAGGGACCTCCTCCCCTATCGCTCAGGCCCCATATCGAATTCCATACTCCCAGAGAGCTATTATGAATGAGTTGGTTGAGGAACTATTAAAGAATGATGTCATAGAAGAAACGTGTAGTCCCTGGAGCGCGCCGGCCTTACTAGTCAAAAAGAAGGACGGTACATACCGCTTTGTCGTGGACTACAGAAAATTGAACCGGGTGACAAAGGTAGATCCCTTTCCTTTACCGAATATATCAGAAAGTCTTTCGCAGTTAGGCAAGGCGAGATTTTTTAGCGTTTTAGACGCCAACCAGGGCTACTTTCAGCTCGAAATTAGGGATAAAGAGAAGACCGCGTTCGTTACGCCTGAGGCGAAATGTCAATTCAAACGCCTGCCCATGGGGCTCAACAATTCCCCGATAGCATATTGTAGTAGGCTGCTCAAGAAAGCAGAGCTAAATTATTCTACTACAGAAAAGGAATGTTTGGCAGTTATCTACGTTGTAAAGCAATTCCGAGTGTACCTATACGAACGAAAATTCCAGATTTATACCGATCATCGATCGTTATCTTGGCTTTTTAATCTCAAAGATGCCGCGTCGCGTCTAGCTAGGTGGTCGTTGACGTTGCAGGAATTCCAATTTGAAATTATCCATAAGGCCGGGATTAAGCACAAAAATGCAGATGGGTTATCTCGTATTCCAATCTCCACAATAGCAGAGTATGAGCCAATTGTTTCAAGGGATGAGATTTCTAGAGAGCAGTTAAAGGAGCCACAATCGCAAGAGATTATAGAATGTTTGAGGGATAAGAAGGACCCCCCACCTTCTCCCTGGCCAGATAAGATGGAGAGTTTTTTTCTCGATGATGATGGATTACTTTATCACATTAAAAAGTCTAAGGATGCTCGAGAAACTTGGGAGCAGTTAGTCATTCCCCGCAGTTTTGTCAAACACATATTGTTTACCTTTCATGACCTCCCGGGAAGTGGACACCTTAAAACTAAACGTATGTGGAAAAAGTTAAACAAATTGTTTTTCTGGCCCCAAATGAGACAGGATATACAAAAATATTGTGCGCAATGCGATAGTTGCCAGCGCAGGACCCCACCTGAAAAACGCAGAGAACAGCCGCTAATGGAATTTCCGGCAGCAAAACACCCATTCTACAGGGTCGGAATCGATATTCTGGGTCCTTTAGTTACGACATATTCCGGAAATAAATATATCCTAGTGATCCTAGACCACTATTCCCGTTTTGCAGAAGCTTTGCCTCTTCCTGACCAGCGGACTGAAACAGTGGCCAAAGCACTTGTTAACTCAATATTCAATCGTTATTCGATCCCCATTCAGCTTTTGAGTGATTGAGGGGCAAACTTCACTTCAGAACTCATGAAGGAGATATGCCATAAGTTAGGGATAAAGAAGCTATTCACAACGGCATTCCACCCTTCCGGAAATGGTATGGTCGAAAGATTTAATCGAAGCTTGATGAGTATTTTGCGACATTACGTGGATGCAAGTCAACGGAATTGGGATGAATGGCTGACGTATGCAACATTCGCCTATAACGCGACTCCTCACTCTTCCGTAGGTGAGAGTCCCTTCGTACTGTTCTTTCGTCGCGATCCCATATTTCCGTTCGATGTCCTCATCGCCCCAAGGAAGACGTATTACGACATCGCTGACAACTACAGCACCGAAATAGAAGCACGCTTAGAAAATGCGTTTGACACGGCGGAGCGTTGCCAAGCAGAACAATCTGCCAATCGTAAAAGGTTCCATGATCAGAGACAGCGATCATATCAATTCCGAATTAATGATTTGGTCTATTTGTCCGTACCTCAGATAAGACGAGGGCTATCTAAGAAATTGCACGCTTCATTTGATGGCCCATACGAAATTGTGGGACAAATTTCACCCGTGAATTTTATCATAAAACACTTGGAGAGTGGGAAGAAGAAGCTCGTACACGGAAATCTTAAATGAAGTCATGCAGTTGTTATTGAGATTTTTACATGCTGTAGATCATTTACTGAGCTAGAGCTTGTTTACAATTCATAAATAATACACAATAAAATAAAATAAATAATTAATAATCAGAATGGTGATCAGGCAATTAGGATTCACTGGGAGTCAGTGTTGAACTGTTGATCGTCTTATTTGTTGTGTTAAAATGACGTTATTTTGTTTTGCTTGGTAGAGTTCAATCGTTTTATGTGAGAAGATAAACACAAAGGTTAAATACTGAGGACTGAAAATAGGCCTCAGGGGCAATTATGATGGCATAAGTAAAGAATTATATTTGCTATATTTAACAAAGATAAGTGGTGTTATCATAAGAAGTACAGTTTATACATCATACGGGGTGAGAAATAACTAAGGTTATGATTGACAGATGATAAAAAGAGTCAACAACCTAATTCCACCTTATGTACGAACGTTAGTCGCACTGTTTTAAGATGGGATTAGATGTTGTTTTTATTGAAAGATTTGGATCAATGGATTGATGGGTGTTCCATGATGCACCTTGACGAAAGGCTGAAATTGTGGGTAACATTCTGTGGCAAACAGATAATTTGTGAGGGGAACAATCGTTCCTTTGGCAATAATTTGTCAATATAGCCAACATGGGAAGATAAGGGCATCAATCTAACAAAGTTATGCATTTTGGCCCCCCCCCCCCCGTGTGGGAGGGAGGAGGAGCCAGCTGGAAGAATCCGGGCACGTACTGGCCTTGATTTCTATAAAATTGAGAGAAAACACCCCATTACCTTCTGTCTGGTATTCAGATTTAACATAGTATTTTGTACATGGTAACTTTTACTTTAGGACTAAAGGATCCTTAGTACAAAGATGCCACATGACCGGGTAACAGAAGTATCACATTCTTATGAAATCATTTCTGATGATTGGGTTCTTGAATTACATTAATAATCTACATTACATGTTAAGATAAACAGATCTCTATTACTTTGATGTAGCAGCTTTGTTCTGATAGACAGTATCTTCGAATATGGGAATCAGTAAATAACCCAACCACTAAAAGCTTGGAGGGAAAGCTAATTGTTTTTCGAATATCCTAACATGAATTTATTTGGCTGAACTATTACTGATATAATTATAGCAGTCTAATTCCTTGTTCAGGTATGTAAATGATGATTTGTGCGACCATTGCTAGTATTAAGCAAGTTAAAGGCCTATTTATGAAATTACATCCTTAATCCTTATTTCAGGGATTATGACAATTAAAAATCAGGGGTTTTTCAACAGGAAAAAGCATCATTCAGTCTGAAACTAAAGTATCTTGGCAGTAATTGATAGCTTCATTAAAAAGGGCATAAATGGTTTGTCCATCACATACTGGGATCAACTATTAAGGCTGCAAATACAGATGGTGGCCATGCTAAGTCTTTTCGTAGTCACAGAGTGGGTGACTATGATTTGTAATTAACCTACGCAATTAGTAGAGGTGGCGGAGATTATTTTGTTTAGAATGGATGGATTGTTTTATCAGAATTTCTGTCATATCAAAGTCTACAATAATTCATTTTATATTGCATATTTTAATCTTATTTACCATGCAAAAGATTTTTCACATTGAAAGTTCGCAAATTATTTAGCCTAAATATCGATTTTTGAGACCGATTTATCCTTGGAAAATCGATTTCATAAACATCGATAGATCGATAAATCGTTTTGATTTTTTTTCGAGAAGTGTTCAACTCTATGCTAAGAAAGAAGTGTTGTTAAAGGCCTTCAAACTTCATCTATTGTCTTTATGCATGCTAAATTTTATTCATTACTTTTGACTCAAGGGTAGATAAAATTCTCGATGACAGTAATTCAAATACTAAAAGGCATACTCGTAGAACTGTCTAATAAGGATAGTTGTCCATTCATAACCAGAAAATAGATATAATAAGTTGTCTTACCGGGAACGCAGTTACGGCTTCGCTTTGGGAGAAATGGTCCTCGGGCTGGTATTTTGTTTGCAACACAGCAACACTGGCAGATAGAAATGAAATGGTTATTATATGTCTAGTTAGAAATTATTCTTAAATAAAAATAGAACATGCTATAGTAAGTTACGAATAAAATTAAGGGATGAGAAGCTGATTTGTAGAACTTGTTGACCTCTTCAGAAACGGACCAATCAGAAACAAGCATCTGTTGTTTCAACTGAAACTTGATCAAACTTGCGAAAATTACGACATTATTATTAATATTTATTATTTGCGATTACTATACAACATTAGAAACAAATCTTAGGACGGTCTATACCTTGTAGAGTGTCAAATAGGATAATAGCGATAAAATATTTTTTTTTGTGGCTTGGAAAGGCTAAACACGATCGTTATAGCGTCTTTGTTCCGACAGTGAAATTTAACAATGAAAATGGTTACATCAACAAATAAATGTATCCATTTAATAGCATTTGTATCCGAACACGTTTTACTTTAGTGTTTTGCTATCATTTTATGTACTAGTCATTAAAGGGAACTTAAAGAAATTATTTCTAGGCATGCGGGAGAAAAATACGCCTTCGATGGAAGAAGGGCTAAGTGAAATTTATATAATTACATTTTTAATCAAGACATCGATGATTAATCTATGCTAATCGCGAATTATTACACTCTAAAGATATTATTTCAGTAAAGAAAATTATTTAAAGAAGTGATAGGATGGATTAATTTAAAACTTACTTACCTTATAATCATTTTCCATGGGCATACAGCCAGCCATGCTGTTCGTAATGGTATGGTTGAGAAGTGAATTAAATTAGTTGCCCAGCATTCATTGCGCTACAAGGGAATGTTGACGCGTGCAGCGCCCCAGGTGATGAAATTGGGAAGCCACATTGTTTATCTGTGTAGCCATATCGTTTGTTTATTTGAGGAGAATATTACTCTGTACTAATAACTCGAGTATTTTCTATTTATTTAATCCAACATCGAATTAAGTGTGAGGTTCCTTGTCTTGTTTAACATAATAATAATGTACAATAAATATCTATATATATACATATTTTTTTTTTGATGGATGTAGAGGATTGTTGTTGGATAAATTCTTTCTCTCTGAGAGATTTCTTGGATAAAATTTTGTTGTTGTCATGTTTAACATTGAGGACTGAACAAAATTATTGCTGTTTTCGAATAATTATAAGAACAATAACCATGATAATAAATAAGATAATAGAGAGGAGGATAAGCCTAGGTTAACTTATCCGTCAGTTTTATGTGATCACTCACAGAGGTGTGAGATGAAGGTTTATGTTTAGGTTTTGAATTGTTGATGTTTGGATGCTGTGTGTAAATTTTTATCAATCATGATTACTATTGAATGGTTTACGGTTTAACATTAAGATTCTTTTTTTGGGTTTTATGCTTGGCCATGGGGGGATATGAATGCATTTTTTTCTTTAGAGAACCTGACCCGCCATCGCCTCAGCAGTCACTTCGGGGAGACACCAGTGCAGCCTATCCTCGTTGTCGCCGTGACCTTCGAAGGACGTCCACCAGGAGAAATAACCATTACGTCATCACCACCACATGTACGGAACTGAATGAACTCAGAGGAGAGACAGTCGACATGTGTGTTTGTGTTTGTGTGTGTGTAAATGCAACAAGAAACAATTACATAACTGAAAAACATTGGTTGCTTTTACATAATATAAACTAGTAAAAAGTTCATGAACATAATTATACAAATCAGACAGGAGGACACTCGGACAATGACTTGAGAAAGAGAACATTCAATTTTTTAATAATTACAGCAAATAGCAATAAAATGATTTTTGGTGCTAATCAAGAGAACTGAAAAAAAAAAGATGTATGTAGTGTGTACACCTATGTAATATAAATATGATATTGTAATATAGTATAATATAATATAAAATATAGATATAATACTGTTCAAGAACTTAAAGTGAAAGAATAATAGGGTGTTATATGAACTCTGAATATTGCAAAAGAAACTTTAAGTGAACTCTGAACATTTTTATTGAAATCCAAATATAAAGTTTAGTGATTTCATTTCTCTTTTGACGATTTCCGAACAGTTATAGGACTACGAGTTCCATATTTTCCTTCAGTATATTGTTTATTATTATGTAATCTTGTATTATTTTGATATTTTGACATTTTTGATATTTTGGGACATGCAAGGGCCTAGGGACAGGTGTATTATCTGCAGCGTCACGTCAAAATGAATCAACTGGAAGGAAGACCGGAGGAAGACCGCAGCAAGAATGGTTTCCATGGGAAGGCCATTCTCAGTTAGATGGGAGGCGTTGTAAGATCGCATTTTTACGAAGTTATTAATGGAGTGGATGTTTGGAGTGGACGGGTTGGTGGGTCCTGGGTTCGACGCTGCGTCTCGCCTTGGCTGCCCAGAGTGGAGGAGAGAGAGTCGTCAAGTGCTCTGGCCGAGACAACATCTCTCTCTGGAGACCTCCTCTCCATCCGGAGACAGAGTTCGTCTTGAGCAACCGCATCCATCCGAATCCTCCACTCCTGATGATCCACCCGAACTGATGTCCGCCACACACCCACCCAATGCCTCCTGAACTGACCAGCCACCACGGGCATGAGAGGAAAACCACGGCATCGCCTCATCTCATCCGGACCCCTCTTCCCAAGAAGGGAGCAGCCAGCTAGAATACTCACCGGCGAAGCAGGTATGCATTCTGTCCCGTAGCCAAGCATAATCGATATTGATCTTAGTTCATATGCTTAATAAATTAGTTAGTAGTAATTTTGGTCCCTCGTGTACTTACTTTCTGGCACGGACTGAGCGGGAGACTGCATTATTACGTATGGGAAGGGTCATTAGAGCGAGACAGGGGATGGTTCGGTCGTAAAACTATTAAGCAATCCGAAGTTGGAAGCAGCCACATGCTCCCCTGGTGTGGTATTAAGGTAAGTCAGGTAGATCTACTGGTGGCCCGACCCTTACAGGTGGAAAGCTAGGTCAATGCTCGTCCAGTTGCGACACGACCCCTAAGAAACGGCCCTACAGAATTGGCGCAATTTGGACAGGGTGTTCGAGACATTCGAACACCGCGCACCAGTTGAACAATAGACGGCCTTACATAATCTTACTTTATATGTACACTTGATGTTGATGATGCAATTCCTTTTCTTCTCTCGGTGTATTGATGCAAAAACTTGGCCACTCATCTCCCTGTGTAGTCTGTGCGTCGATTCCTATAATTACCATTTGCTCAATGCAACACGGAGCTAAAGGATTGCTTCCTCTGTCATCTTTCCACTCTTTCTCAATAGTCTGCTAACTCTCCATTATGTCCAGTTACTGATCATTTTTAAAGATTTTCAAGAAATTGTTAAGTACTAAGAACTATACTTTCTAAGAAGAGCCTGAATAACAGTAATTCTATGCTTTGTTGTAAATATGTTGTTGTCTGTGCAAAGTGGTTGTGAATTGTGTTTAATACGATTGTTGATAAGTGTTGTTGCACAAACCTTGCCTTGCATTGTTGGTCATGAGATATTTCTCATTAATATGCCTTGCCATAACCATGAATATCGATTTTTTTATCAATAATTATTATTTTTACGATATCTGAAGTAGACAGTGACCATCCTGATGCTTTGAAGGTCAAGTATGCAAAATTTCATCAAGATCAGAATAAAACTGAAGATTTGCATAACAAACAAACAAACAAACAAAGAAACCCACAAACAAAGAAACCCGCAAACAAACATCCTTCTTTATATATATAGATTACTAGCAGAGGTACCCAACATTGCCCGGGATAATTACACTTGTAGGTAAACAGAACAATCTCAAAAAATTAAATTAAATCTTGCAATATGTTAAAAATAAACACATGAAAACGCTTAGAATTAACACAGTAAAAATTCTTAATGAAAATTCGAAAAAAATTTTTTAAAGGCTCACAACGGCTGGACCTCTCCAAGGATACCACTGCTAGTCTAAATAATTTCTTACTCACGTAATCTTACTTCAGATTTACACTTGATGTTGTTGCAATTCCCTTTCTTCTCTCGATGTCTTGAAGAAAAACTTGGCCATTCATCACTTTGTGTAGCCTAGTGATCGCCGATTCTTCTATTTACTTGCTTCCCATTTGCATGGAGTTAAAGGAGTTCTTTCTCTGTCGTCTTTCCACTCTTTGTCAATATTCTGCTAACTCTCCATTATCTCCAATTACTGATAATTTTTAAAGATTTTCAAGAAATTGTTAAGTACTAAGAACTCTCTTTTCTAAGAAAAGACTGAATACCAGGAATTCTATGCATTGTTACAAATTGAAACTTATCCATATTGCATCATCGTTTTATGTCCATTGTTATAATTCTTGGAAAGATTGCTTTAACATTGCATCATCATTTTGTGCTCATTGTTATTGGTGAATTGCGCGTTGATACCATTGTTGATGCGAACACGATGGGCTTATGGTTGCACAAACTTTTCCCTGCATTGTTGGTCATGAGATATATATTGTTGGTCCATGCAGTGTGTTTGTGAATTGAGTGCTGACCCCAATGTTGATACGTATTGTTGTACAAAGTTTGCCTTGCATTGTTGGTCATGAGATATTTCTCATTAATGTGCTTTGCCATAACCATGAATATCGATTTTTTTATCGATATTTATTATTTTTCCGAAATCTGAGATAGACAGTGACCTTCCTCATAATTTGAAGGTCAAGTATGCAAAATTTCATCAAGATCAGAATGAAATTGTAGATTTGTATAAAAAACGAACAAACCCACCCACAAACAAACATCCTTCTTTATATATATAGAAGATAACTTTTTATCGAATTGGACCGATTTGGATGATTATTTTTTGTTTAATAGAGCAAGTTTTTCTGGCGATCTCATAATAAATTCATCCAGATATTCTAAGTAGATATTATAAAAAATAATTGTTTGCGATTGATTCACATGCATTGTCTCCGGCGATCAGCGTTTCTTGCCAATCTCGTAATGGCAGCGCGAAGGCACCACTAGAGGGGAGGTCACTGCCAGTCTCTTTCTTCATTTGTCTCTGATACTAACCAACCAAGTTAGTATTAAGGATCTCTGGTACTGACCAAGGATATAAAATGAGTAGATCGCTCATGAGCTGCTTTCAGCGCCATCAACGCATCCCAATTTGAAAGCCTGTCGGCCATTGCTTTGGTTGGCAAAAATGGCCTTCATGATATGTTTACGTTTGAAGTTTGAGTAGACAAACACAGTAAAATTCAATGCCGATTTCTTGTCCAGCTTTAAATTGTAGTAATGGATATAATAAAGGTTCACCACTGACCTTTCACAGGTGTGTTTTTATTTTTCTGCGTCTTAGAATGTTTTTCTCCTGGTCATCTTTTATGTCGTGGTTGTTGATACATAAAAGATGTCGATATTCTACTATGTTACCGTCGTTTCAGTGATACCAGAATGATTGTTTAGAGGTATTTATGAAATTATATACTGCATTTATTAAAAAGCATCTAAATTTGGGAGAGGTCGCTTTTCGTCCTTCAGACTACAAGCACGATGTTGGTGGGGAGGGGCGCTTTCTCCGCACCACAGAAATGGCGCCTACACAAACAATCAACGATATGAAATGAGTAGATCGCTTATGTGGCCGCCATCTTTGGGGCAATTTGAAGGCGGCGAAAAGTGGAACTAATCTCTATTGATAGTGTAGGCGCCATTACTGTGGTGGGGAGAACAACATCGCCAGCCAAAGTGCCATTACTATATATCCGCTTTGTCGCCAGCGGGAAAGCACCCCCCCCCCTCACCAACATCGTGCTTGTAGTCTGAAGGACGAAAAGCGACCTCTCCCAAATTTAGATGCTTTTTAATAAATGCGATATATAATTTCATAAATACCTCTAAGCAATCATTCTGGTATCACTGAAACGACGGTAACATGGTTGAATATCGACATCTTTTATGTATCAACAACCACGACATAAAAGATGACCAGGAGAAAAACATTCTAAGATGCAGAAAAATAAAAACACACCTGTGAAAGATCAGTGGTGAACCTTTATTATATCCATTACTATAATTTAAAGCTGGACAAGAAATCGGTATTGAATTTTACTGTGTTTGTCTACTCAAACTTCAAACGTAAACATATCATGAAGGCCATTTTTGCCAACCAAAGCAATGGCCGACAGGCTTTCAAATGGGGATGCGTTGATGGCACTGAAAGCAGCTCATGAGCGATCTACTCATTTCATATCGTTGCTAACAATAGAATTTAGTTCCACTTTTCGCCACCTTCAAATTGCCCCAAAGATGGTGGCCACATTAGAGATCTACTCATTTCATATCCTTGGTACTGATCTACTCATTTCATTTTTCTCTATTTACTTATTTTTAAATATGGATTATATAATTTTTCTTAATTTGTATTTCTTATTTCTAATTATTAAATATTAATTACGTAATTTTCTTAATCTTTTGTTTTTACTCAATATTTCTTTTGTTTTTTCATCTTTTAAAATATTAGATTACTATCTATTAATTCCTTTTTATTTAATATTTCTTGAGGGTAGTACTTGTTTAGCATAAAAATAATTAAGTTTTCAATTATTAGATTTTCTCTCTTTATCACTAATATTATAGATTAATTTACATGTTTCTTCAAGAGTTCCAATTGTGCGTTTGCTTAATAAAATGTGTTTTACATATTTGGAATTTTCTGAGGCATTTTTGATAAAATAGATGTGAAATGTTCTTTGAATCTAGTTTCTAGATTTCGAAAAGTTTTTCTGATAAAAATCTTATTACATTCTTTACATTTTATTTCGAAACCAGCAGAGGTACCCGGCATTGCCTTATAGGTAAACAGAACAATCTCAAAAAATTAAATTAAATTTTGCAATATCTTAAAAATAAACACATGAAAACGCTTAGAATTAATACAGTAAAAATTCTTAATGAAAATTCGAAAAAATTTTTTTAAAGGCTTACAATGGATGGACCTCTCCATGGATGCCACTGCTAGTCTCAATAATTTCTTACTCACGTAATCTTATTTCAGATGTACAGTTGATGTTGTTGCAACTTCCACTCTTCTCTCGATTTCTTGAAGCAAAAATTGGCCACTCATCACTTTGTGTAGTCTAGCAGTCGCCGATTCTTCTATTTACTTGCTTACCATTTGCTCAATACAGCACGGAGCTAAAGGAGTCCTTCCTCTATCGTCTTTCAATCTTTCTCAATAGTCTGCTAACTCATTATCTCCAGTTAATGATCATTTTTAAAGATTTTCAAGAAATTGTTAAGT
>JAHWFO010037494.1:814-12357 GCA_023313115.1 Rhysida immarginata
ATTTTGTGTTAAACTGAGGAAATCGACCACAGGATATTAAATGTTTCGGCAAGCTTATTATTTATGTTATTATTTAATTTTTACTTAATAAAAAGATAATTTCCTGTATGTGCTCAATTTGGCCGATAATTAATTTTATACAGTTATTAATTTCATTCTGAAAATGAAAGATGCTGAAGCGGTATAAATAGTTTGGGGCATATGTCGTCAACAAGATTAGATTTATTGTGGCTACTATATCACATTGCTTACAAAAGCTGTATATAGATACGGAGTTTTAACAGTAACGGTATTTATTGTTTACCTTTCAAGTAAATAAATTAGTAACAAAAATTATTTTCGTTAATGAATTTTATGAAAGTTTTTTTGACCATTTATTTATTTTTCGACGAATTGACCGCCCGACCAACTGACAGGTCGACGAATTGACATTCGACTAATTGACCTCCGACAAATTGACCGCCCGACCAACTGACACTCTCAACGAAATGACACTCGACGAATTGACCTTCGACGAACTAACCGCGCGACCAACTGACACTCTCAACGAATTGACGCTCGACGAATTGACGCCGACGAACTGACGCTCGACGAATTGACCCTCGACGAATTGACACGTAACCCCTGGAAACTCCTGGCGTAATCGTTTTTAGGGATAGTCTTCAGTTGGGTCGTAACATTACGTTGGATGTCTGGCCACTTCGGGAGGCGTCTTGTACGGTGTTGCGGCCTCCTCGGAACCGTTTAAACCACTCATAAACACACTTCAAAGTAATAGCACTTTCTTAGTAAACTGTTATCATTTCATGAGTCACTTTCGTTCGCTGATCCCTTTTGGGTTTCGACCGCGCATACTACGCCTTCTCACTTCAATGTCCTGTTTAAACACAATCAACACACTCGCAGCGCTGATTCTCTTAAATTTGTTTAAACATGTCTCGACCTGTCTGGGGCAGCATACGATGATGGTGCACTCTTACGACCGTTAGCAATTTGACGTCATTCACCGAACTTTATTGTCACAGATTGTAGTTCTCATTCATACAGCTTACTAAAGCGATAGTCACGTGATAAATGATAGAAAGTGCGAAGGTTCGACTCCCCACAAGATTCGTACAATCTTCGAGAAACTCGTTCAGATTACACGTGAATCATCCTCTAATCCAGTAAAATCGAATTCTCTGAATTATCACGTGAATAAGATTGGCAGATGGGTTCTTGTATATGAAGATAATTGATTCTTACAAATCATTACTTTAATACTTTTTATTATAAATTGTTAAACCATTCCAAAAGAACAGCATATAAAAGCATCACGAAGCAGAGACTGATAATATGTTTTGCTCATATTTTGTTTCAGTATGAACAGAACATAAGCAGGTTAATGTTTTGTTTTATGTTCACCATATGCCGGCAAACTGTTGACTTTACAAAGACATGGAGTGTCGACGCTTGAACGACTTGTTCAACAGTGCTTTGTTCATTACCATTATCCAATGGTTTTGAAGAAGAATCTGTACCAGGTGGGGTTTGTCGCTTGGTGAAAAAAAAAATTCTGGAAAGCATATAAAAAGCTTCAATCTCTTGTGAATGTAGCTGGATGATTGTGTTGTTGGAACTTTCTAAAATTTATTAGAATATGGCAGAAAAATTAAATTTCCTACTGCCGCAGGACAGGATACATTGCTTTCTCCTTCATACGCCCTTTCAGTTCTGTGAAGTTAAATTAAAAACATTTTCACTTAATTTATTAAGACCCATTTTAAATAACTCCTATAATAAAAAAATTATTAAAGCTTATGATGGAGTGAATAATTTATGGACGCCCTGTATAAGACAAAGAGCTCAAAGATAATTTTACTATCTTAAAAGGAGTCTAGAAATATTAAAAAGGTCACCATAAAATAGTAATGAACAGTCCAGAACCGTTCTTCTAAAATTGAAGCCCCAAAAAGATGAACATTATCATCTCCTAATCTGTGTGCTGCAACTTAATGCAAAGGAGTGGCTGGTCTAATTCTTCAAAATACGAAGCGGGTGACGTCATTGTTGCATTTTAATGTGCCACGAGTTACGGGTGTGTTGTGAAGATTTAATGATTAGAAAGCCCTAATGAAGTGTAAAGGAGCTTTCGCCGATGTTGGCGTGGGTGATTATTTCGGCGAATTTTCCAGTTTACAATATGAAGAAACTTCTTGAATTTATCTTGAAAACTTTATTCTCTTAAAAGCCCGACATATCGATTGCGATGAATGTTTCATAAGGCAGACATTAAAGGGCAACTGAAGAGGATTTATCGTTTGTCGTCTGCTTTTCAAAGAGGTTTCTCTATGATGATCTTGTTTATTTTTAATATACGGCGATTACAGGATTATGGAACTTTCTTTAAACTTCTACTTTTGGTTGGGAGACGGAAAATTATAAATAGTAGAAGAGGACTCTTTTTTGTCTAGTTTTTTTTATATTGATGCTTATCAAACACAGAGAAAAGAGAATTTACTACATCAAAAAAGGATTTCATTTCTTTAAAGATTTGAGCCATTTTAAAAAAGTGGTCTCGAATTTTAAATGCCAATATTTGGTCCACAAAGCGAAATGTAAGTTTAAAAGGATTTTAACTGCTTCTAAGAATTGACGCTGCATTAATTTTATTTTTATTCATTTTTATTCCCATCAACTGAAGTGGCTCAACCCGCTGCTAGTTTTGCTGGAAATCAAAAATCAAACTCGTTTAAAATCGATCTTAACCTCTTGAGAAAGTTTTTTCTGAGGTAATCGAAGCTTTAAATATATATTACTTGTAAACTGTATACTAGTACGAACAGTAATTACGATGTATTGTTATCATGTGTTACACACATTCATCTTTAAACCACAACCCCTTCTGCAACTCTGCACTTCTGCCAACGCGAGTACAGTTACTGAAAACATTTCTGGAAGCCTTTGGAGGAGATGGTGTTCAGCGCGGCCGCCGAAACGGCGTCCTTTGAGAACAGGTAAAAGTCGCATGGGGCAAGATCGGGTGAGTAGGGAAGATGTGGAAGGGTTGGCGTTCCCTTTTTGGCCTGTGCAGCCTGCACCATGAAAGAGCGATGTGCGCGGTCATTGTTATGTTGCAGTACCCAATCCTTGCTTTTCCAGAGTTCTGTGAGTTCCTGGCGGACAGCATCACGGAGGCGAGCCAGGATCTGTGTGTTCCTCTCCTTATTCACTGTCGAAATCGTAATGCACCAAGCCCTTATTACGTTCACTTGACACGCATTGTTTGGTAAAACCCTGCACTGCGGAGCTGCTTCCCCCTTAGATACCTTAATCGTTTTCTAAAGCAGTAAGTTTTTGCGGAAATTCTACTGAAAATTCAAAAATTAACAGACTTTGAACCTGTCAAATATTTTCCTTAGAATGTCTACAATGCGTGACTGACTACATTTTTAATGTTGACTTTTCGTTGAAGAGAAATAAATTTAACTTCGATGATGTCGAGCCGTACGCTTAAAGACAATGCTGCTATTACATGCACGAAAATAATGTAGTCACCCCCAGCTGGTCACCACCTATAAATTCGAATTTCAATCATATAGATAAGTAAATTAAACCACTGTAAAGGCGCAATGCAAATGATTAAAGTGACTTCGCTGAAACGTCACTGTAGAGAACGCTTGGAACCTTTACTCAGGGCCATAGCCAGGACGTTATCTTGGGGAGGGGGGGGGGGGTCGATTTTCAAAAATTCCGGACCTTTTTTCCATATTTGAGAGGCGGACCTTTTTCCATAATGGGTTGGTCGTCGACCCCCCTCGACCCGACTACGGGCCTGTTACTCATTGTTTAAAAGGGCCATACAACAGTCCGGCAGGTCAGAATTCCACGTGTTAAGAGACAGTTCAATAAGACGGACTGCACAAAGCCAGATACTCCAGCACAAACAGATAGGAAGCTTGATGTTAAGAAAAACCTACTGAGTTATCTCTATAGCGCTTCAACACAATACTTCCCAGTAGAAGACGAATGAAAGCTAACTTATCTTGCTGTAAAAATCCTAAGAATTAGTAGTGTGGGCAGTTATAAATTCGAGTCATTAGAGGGCAAAAGATGCGCTATCTCATACCAACACTTTCGTGAGAGTTTCCGCTCTTAACGTTTTAAGCTCTTTTTAACAGACTTCAAAAAAAAGGTTATCACTTGGACTCGAATGTATGTAATATTGTTGGAATTGCAAGATATTCGTATCTGTTAGTCTATAGGGGCTTCTAAACAGGTGTGTCAATTTTATAAGTGTATGTATGTATGTATGTATGTATGTATGTATGTATGTATGTCCACGTGTTTCTCAGAAACTAGAAATTGAATTTCAATAATTCTTTTTTTATTGGATTAAGTATCTTTCAACTTAGGGAACAGTCCGAGTTTCATCGGGGTTTTTTAATACTCTGTTTAATCTTGTTAATTATTATTATTATTATTATTATTATTATTCGTTTCCTGTTCTAAATTGTTAATGCTTTGCATAGAAAAAGTTTCTTTTAATTGCTTATCATGAACAACAATTAGCATTTCTGGGCTGGCTATTTTTAACGTTAATCAATTTCAGAGCAGACCAAGTATAATTCACTTCCATTAAGTTTAATTATTCAAATTTTGACAATTAAATACTTTAATTCTCGGAAAACTTATGACCCTTTATTAGTTATTTAATAATATTTTGTCTTCGCGGCCAGAGTCATGTCAAGAAGCTCTATCTACCAGCACGCTTTAGATATAAAGGGTGCTTGTACTGCAGCTCCTTAGCACCCCTCCCCCACTACCCTATTGGCTAAGCCCTTGTTGTTAACTACATTCATAGTTTTTATTATTGTATGATTTAATCATTTTAAGCGATTGTATTGACAAAATTGCTTATTACTAATACATATAGAGTGACGTCTCGTTTTTTTTTTATTTACTTCTTGTTGTGGTTAAAGAGTCATTTATTTCTTGTACTATACTTAACATATCCCGCAATATTTATTTCAGGTTTTTGCAATTAGTGTTTTTTTTTTTCTTTTTGTTTTTCCCTGAAATTTATATTTTTATCACTAATTATGTTGTTTTTTTGTAACCCAAATGAACAAATACGAAATTAGATCAAATGCGGATAGCTCTCGGCGTGCTACCATTTCTGCAGCTTGTGTGATATCAAGGAGTCCTGTGCACCTGCATTCCGAGAATAGAAGCAGCGGGATCTGTCTCATTACGGACAGGGAACCTGATTTGAGGGGTGTGCCAAGACTTTTGGTAAGTGAGTGTAGTCATAGCTTTCATGAGCAAGAAATCATAAGCAAACTCACCGACGCTGTTTGCATATGGGCAGATTCCACCACAGATTCAAGTTTAAATGCTAAGCGCATCCTTAAAGTCACATTTAACAAAATCTCGATTCCTTATACCGATTCTTGCGACGTGTAATAAATACGGCAACCTTGGTTTTAAAAATACATTAATGAGATTGACCACCTATTGCTGTATCAACCCTACTATAACGCGACTCATTCGTACCGCGTTATATGAAAACCGCGTTGTTAGAGTACCGCGTTAAGGAGGGTTGACTGTAATAAAATGCCTCCCCGATTCAAACATTATTTTAATGTATTCTTTAAAAAGTAGTCAGCTATGATAGTTTTGTTTAGTAATACCGATTTAGGAAATATTACGCAGGAATGGGACCGAGAAGCCTTGAGCTAGTAGGAAAGAAATTTCCATTCGTTTCACTTTATTCCCCATAAAAGCGTGTGGAAGAGTTATGGGATCCATTTCAAAATCGAGTTTCCTGCGTGTCTTTTGGATGACATTAGTTTAAAAAAATTATAAAAGCTTTTTTTTTAAATTTCTAATATATTAATAAAAAAAATTTCAGTTTTGTATTTTCAACCATTTCCAGCGGCAATTTTATAGATTTGGTGACGGGGGGAGGGGGGGGGTGTACAATTTAAAACAACTCTAAAGTAAAAAGAGAAAGGGATTTTTTTTTCATCCATTCGAAGTACGCATTATTCGCTTGGCTATTTAAGAAAAATCTATAATGCAAGCTGGGAAACAATAAATTGAAACAAGTGTATTGTCGTTCTCCCCAATGCGAATCATCTTACGAAACCTCTTAACCCAAGTCACTTCGATTTAATGGTTCCATAACGGTTGTAAAATTCCCCATTCTCTCTTTTATTCGGTGTCATTTGTAAAATCATTTTGTTAAAAGAGACACTTGTCGTATAAAAAGAGATTTACAGCCTTGTTTACACGCGATTCTTTCTCTCTATGCTTTAATGGAACTCGACTCAGCAGCGTCCGCACGAAGAGAAAGGCTTTCGGCAAGTCTTCCGGAAATCTCCGAACAAGGTCGTTTTTGTCATCAGTCGACTAATCGAGAAATAACATCGCTGCGACTTCCGTTTCTCATTTTAGATGCATGATGGCGCTCGATCCCGCCGCGATTTTTTTTTTTCTTCTTTTCTTTCCTCTTCGTTTTTAAAGCATCGTGAAATTTAGATTTCGGAAAAGAAAAATTTCAGGGAAATCGTAATTTAATTCAGGGTTCTTAATGCGTAATCGAGTTCGCAGAAGGAACTGTTTTCGTTATGTGTATTTATGGTTTCTGAAATTAGAGAAAAAGTTGCTTTATTTGGATTATTAAAAGAGTAAAGAAAAAAAAAAGTCTTTTATTCTCTCCTTAATTAAAGGGAAACTTCTAAAACGACTGCATTAATTTAATTTAGAATTGTCTAAATTTATTTTTCCTTTAAAATTGAGAAAGTCATCATTTATGTTTAGATTAGATGCAGCACGAAAAATAATCTTAAAATTAATTATAATTTCTCCCAAATGTTGCTATTCATTATAATTTTCCAATGGACAGCTCTAGCTAATTATTAAAAGTTTCTATTTCTTTCTATGAATGAAAACCCTAACTTTTTTCTAAGGCTAAATTTAGTCAGAAAATTCCGGGAGCCTTCTTGAAGCTTGCCAATACAGGGTAGGCCATAAGTCTGTTACCACCTCTTCTATCTTGGATACAAATGCAGTTATGCAAATTCCAATAAAGGGAGTTAATAGAAGTTAATGGTGCCACTTACAGTTTTGTCAATATGCAAATTAGGACATATCTACTAAACCATACGCTTCAAGACAGCGTAGTTCTTTATACTGGTGGCGCACTCTGGTGATGGAATGAAAAACAACTGGAGGTGTACCGATGCCAGCCTCCTCAGCGCGAATTGGGCATGCCTGTACAAAATAGATACAAAACGGCAGGGAAAGGATGTGGAGGGAATTACTCCCAACTCTTGTGTGGTGGTATGTCCATGTAATATGCTATCTACTGTTCACAGGTCTTTTTCATTAATGAATAAAGAATCCATGGAATTATCAAGTACACATTTTCATCTGCCGTTTCTCCTCTGTGGAGAGCTCGCTCTCTCTTGACCCTCCCCTCTGCGATCAGCATCCATTCTCTCCATCTCTCCCGTTATCTTACGAGCTAAGACAGGAAAATAGAAATGATAGAGCGAAGGAAAAGAACTAACCAATACTCACATGCCTGCATTCATCCTCCTCCAGCTTCCCCTCCGATGCTACTCACGTGCTTCAACAATGGGGTGAACATATGTTTTACTTTCCTTCTGAGCTAAGTGTCTCAAATTTTGGAGCTCTTAATAATCGGAGGCAAAAAAAACGACCGCGCTAAAACAAGAACTCCCCTTCTGTTTCTTTAATGATATTCAAGAAAATATTGAGAAAACTGTATAAATCGCGATTTTGCTCAATGAAAGAAAAAGCAAAACGATATCAATTTAAATGAAGATTACAAAACTATACTCAAATTGAATTTGAATAAATTCTAAGTGAGCTGCACGCCACAATTTTACTTGATTTACAAAATTTGTGTGTGTTCATCAATTTAAAATTTTAATCAATTTAATTATTAATTTGTCTATGCAATATTTTTCACTTGTTAAATATTGGTTCAGATTTATTTAAAAAAAATTTATAATGTAGCTCCCCTGATTTACCTTCACCTGTGACAAACATTTTCCTTCAGGGAAAAATTGTGTCATCATGTACATGACCTGACTTTTTAAAATTTTCCCCTCTCCTCACTGTTTTGGGACGAAAAAATGTCTCCCATTTCTTCACTTTCTTAAAATTGCTTTATTTTCAGTTGTTTAAAACTGGTGTTTTGCCACGTCAGTGTTTGCAATTTTTGTCGCTTGATGGCCACTACTGTAGCGCACCAAGCGGGTTTCTTGAAGCGTATAGGAGATAACACAACAAAACCCAATTACAAACTTGTTCAGCATCAAATAAGCAACAAAACAAAATAAATAAATAAATAAATAAATAAATAAATAAATAAATAAATAAATAAACAAATTCAAAATCCGATGAACGGATCACCCAAAAACCTCATTGTAATTGGACAATCGGCTCTTGTTGTTTGTTGCTTACAAACAGTCAAGTTTACAAATTATGTCTTCACAGTCAATCCAGGGCCCCTATTCTCGAAATTTCCGTGTTAACAACTCACAAGAGTTGGGAGTGTCACGTGGTACAAACACGAATGATCAGACAGAATTGGTATTCGCGAAAATCAACTCCCGTGCTTTTCGTTCTCCTCATGTGAGTTGTCAAATCACGTGAGTAGAGCTTGTGAGATAGCTACGCACAAAAAAAAAAAACAAAAACAAAAACATGGCCGACGTATTCGCTTCACTTGCCTCTGGAGACAGGAACTGCTCCGCTCTGTGATTGGTCCATAGATCACACGATATTACGTCACCTCAAGCGAAATTTGAGGTGTGCGAAAGTGTCTAAGAACTACAAGAGTGCACACGGGGTTCGTCAAGAACTAAACGCAATGAAATCGAGAACAAAAAGCTGAAAACGTTAAATTAGTTGTTTGATTTTTTTCTTTTTGTTGTTGTTATGGGTAGAATCCTTGATAAATGTGTTTTTTTCCCCTTTGAGTTAACTGACGAGCTCACATACTACTAAGGCCAAATCCGGCGACCTAATTGTGATTGGCGCACACACTTGGGTATTGCGAAAACGGAAAATAAAATTTATCTTTCAGGAGAAACCTGAAACAACTCTGAAATCTACGCTACCCGTTGGCGAACTTTTCTGGGTTGTTTTTTTTTTTAATTAAAATGTCCAGATTATAAAAAATCTTATGAAATTTTCAAACTAATTTGTTTTAAAACCGTTAAAAAAAATTAACGTTATTGATTAAAGGAGATAAATAGACATGAAACCACTTAAACATAATACAAAAAAAATTGGGAATTTTTTCCAAGCAAATTAATGTTAAAGAAATTTCATATTTCACGAATAAAGTGAAGTGCACAATACCCAGCTAGCACTCATATGTTATATTTCCGTTGGAAACTGGTATTTAGGTTGGTAAACCGTAAGAGCTGAGAATGGAAATGTTCAGATCTTGTTATTAAAGTGTTCGGTTAGATAACGGTTAGATGTTAAGTAATTCCTACGTTTGGTACTCGTTGGGAAATCGTAATATAATTTCACTCATGGCTCGTATAAAATGGCGATCCATTATTGGATGTTCACTAATTGACGTATGTGCTCAGTAAAAATGCGCAGAAGAGCAATGCAGCATCTAATTCAGAGACCGTTAAAGGAAGCGCCTCTGATCTAATTTGACTGAAAGCGCGCCTTTTACAAACGTCTCTGATCGACTATTGAAGATTGACATCTACGCTCGCTTCCTGCTTTTATGTTTCTCCAAGAAAAAAAGTAAGTTATAACTTACTATTATATATGTTTCAATATAATTATTTGTATTTTGGTGTAACTTTTTAACACTTATTTTGTGGGATTCTATTTTCACATCATATTAACAATATTTATTTCTCTTTAAGAAATTGCTGTTTTCTTATTCCTACGGAATAATCATATAAGGTATGCAATCTGAAATTCATATTACCTTGTGTTTGCTTGAGTACAAATAGAAATAACAATTTTACTTGTATTTTAACAAGTAGGATAAACTGTACATACCTATAAGACTATTATTACTTGTCCAGAGTCATTAATAATGATCGTATTATTAGAAGCTGTTTATTTATTTAATAATAATGGAAGCTGTTCGTTTAATATGAGATTATTTTTTATATCTTATTTAATTCATAGTCACCACGATCAATACTTTTGGGACACTATGAATTTTGGCCATTCTGAATTATTATTATTATTTTGCATGCTTTTGTAATTTTTAGTGTATAGTTTCAAATTATTATATGTATATTTTTTTCCCTACAGATGCTGCTAAAAAGGTCGGGGTCCTTTGGAGACAGACGTTGGAAATAGGGTTTTTCCAAACTAATCGATTTATTCGACTAATCGAATAAATCGTGAAAAAAATTCGACTAAATAACCGATATTTTTTTTTCGAATAAAAAATCGAGTAATCAAATTTTCAAATTACTTTGAGGGGGGTGAAAATATGACAACCATCCAGGAACGGTTAGGCATAGGCTTTGGAATTCATCTATCCCAATGTTTATAGCATTGCAAAAAAATATATTAGCTTAATTTCAACCTCTGTTCCGTCAGAATGTTTATTTTCTCAAGCAGGAAGAATTATTTCACCGTCAAGGAATCGAATTTCTGGCATTTTTTACAGAGCTTAGATGTTAAATACTGGAATTTGTAAACAATAGTTTTTAAAATTTAGATTTTGTAATTTGTTCTCTTTAAAATTCGTGTAATTGATGATTTTGGTCAAAAAAAAAAACTATTAGCGAATTTGTATTTTTATTCGATATTAACTTAAAAATTATCGAATAAAAAGTATCAACAGATTAAAAAAATCGAGTATTCATTTGTTCGAATAATTTTTCCTAGGAAAAACACTAGTTGGAGATTTCTAAGAAGGACCCCGACCTATTACTAAACGGAGACGCAGGCCCGATAGGAGATTCGACACTTATCAAATTGCTTAAAGAGTCAAGTTAATTTTTTTACTTTTTTGTATCATCGTTTATCTTTTACTTTCTTTGATTTTATTCATTGTAATTTTAATAATCGGCATTCGTTATCGATTGTAACGATTGTTCGCGACCAGGAGGAAGTATCTCTACTAGGTCCGCGCTTCTGATGTTAAGAGACTGTTTTTCCCCCATTCGTCTTTTTTTTTTATTTTGTAATTTACATTTGTACCTTTTTATTGGATAATGGCCACTCTGGCCCTTATATATATTCTCTGTAATTCAACCAAACTCTGTATCGGCATTGAATAATGAACTCAATGAGTTCGAAATACGTATATGCTTAATAAAATTCTTTTGTGGACAAGAGGTTGTTGTCAGTTGGTCATGTCGTTATCCACAGTCCTTTCCAGTTTCTCATATTAATGTTGGGATCACGTTAGGAAATCATTGGGAATATATTCTATAGAATTCTATATAATATATTAATGTTGGGGTTATGTTAGAAAATTGATGGAAATACGTTATATTAATGTCAGGGCTATGTTAGAAAATTGTTGGAAA
>JAHWFO010037495.1:0-16812 GCA_023313115.1 Rhysida immarginata
TCCGATCCCACTGGAACAATTGGGCCTAAACTTCATAGTAATGTAGATCTTGCCTAGAAGAATCTGGATACTGGATTTTACGCCTTTACGTACCTAAATAGCACATAGATATGTTGCCCTCTCTGAATCCCACCCCCGTATACCAATCAAAACTAAACTGAATAGTGCAGATGGACATGCCCATAGGAAGCTAAATTTCGAATTTCAACCTTCTACCTCAAAAAAATGTAAAAATTATAAAGGGGACGGACTGACATTAAAAAACCAATATGTAGCTCCATTCTTATTCTACTTACGAGGGTCAGTCAAATGAAAACCGGAAATATTTTTTTTACAGCTCCTTTATTACAGACAGAGTTGGTACACTATTTTTCAATGTAGTCCCCATCTTTTCCATCAGCCTCGGTAGCTGATCGCCTCTGATGCCCGAGGACGCGGGTTCGATCCCGGCCAAGGACGACGAGGATTTTTTCAGGGGGGAAATCCTGAGATCACGCACTTCCTTCGGAAGGGAAGTAAAGCCGTTGGGTTCGTGTAGTCGTTTGCCAGCTGCACGCTAAAGAACCCTTGCGAGGCAAAATTTGCGGCCCCTATAACGCCGTCCTGAAATGACCATGGCAGTTGAAAAGGACGTTAATACAACCAAACCAAACCATCTTTTCGATGCACTTCCGCCACCGAGTCAGGAAGGCATGGATACCTCGGGAAAAAAATCTTCGTATAATGGAGATCTTGCTTATAGGAATCTGCATACCGAATTTCACTCCTTTATATGCATAAATACACTTAGACGTTTTGGTCCCCTCTAATTTTCACCCCCAAAACTCCGACCTTATTGGGCTAATCACAACCAAACTAAATAGTGAAGGTGCACATGCCCATAGTAAGCTACATTCCGAATTTAAAACTTCTACCTCAAAAAATGTAGAAATGATGAAGGGTTATTCAAATCGTGTGTAAAATAAAACCAATAAGTAGCTCCATTTTTCCGCTACTTAATATTAAGCTTATTGATTATGAGCACTTGAGCAATCGTGCGTCGACAAATCGATTTCACGTGCACGCGCCGATGTCAATAATGTTTAAAAGATGAACAAAAAGTAACAATGTATTCCTTCTTGACAAATCCATTGTTATATGACATGCCAATATCTTTGAATTCTTTACACTCACTGTTTTAGCACGTGAATTCGACTTGAAGGGGTCCATGAAAAATTCTGAAAAGTTGATACGGCCGAGCTAAGACTTTGATGGTCATATTTCTGAAAACAGAATTTGAAAAAGTTAATCCGTTTTCAAGTTATCGTGCAGACGGACGGACGGCCGGATAAACGTACAGACCAAGGGCGCATTCTTATAAGTAGCTTTTATGCTAAAGCTCCTAATAATGAAATCAATAAAATCAGGAAATTGCATCTTCTTTCAAATTTTATACGACTATATAAGAATACCTACATATGCATGGACTGTTCAAACTAAAATGCATCTATACAGGCGGTTGTTAGGGATCTATGGTAAAAATTAGCATACTTAAATGTGACGCGCGCGATCATTTTATGTGAGCTCTCACGTGGAATATTAAGACAGGTATTAAAATAGTTGGGTATTAAAAATATTGAGTTATGACACCGAAATTTGAGTAACAGCCCCTTCCGACGTCAAATTCAGCTATTCCAAAATAATGAAAGCATGCAAAAAGCGAGGCTTCATAGTCTTGAAGAAAGGGATATGGTAAAACCAGAAGCGGTGCCATTCTTGAAGATAAAAAGCAGGCTAATCTGAGAACATCCATTAGCCGTATCCTGACGTTGTCCGAAAAGTTCGGGCTCTCTTAACCGAAAGTAACCCACCAACACAACGGCCATTGCAAAGATGGTAGGGACATTTGTGTACACGGTAAACACAATTATCAACCGTGATTTACAACGGGAGAAGCGAGACATAGAAAACATAAGTTGTTGCCGCGCCCTGTTCAGCAGCGACGGACCAACTGCTATAAACTGTATGATCGATAGCTGGCGGGTGAAAAGTGGAAATACGTGGTCACTCAAGACGAGGCGTATGTTTATTTAAGCAACTGCAACAAGAGCCGAACCATTTTTTACCGCCCAAGGGGTTCTAAGGACTTCAGAATACGTCACCATGATACAGCTAAAGCGATAAGTTAACTTTACACAGAGTTGAGTCAGAGACCAAAATCAACGCCATGTACTCTCAGGCTAACGTTCTAACCCCCATATTTATCCGTGACATCTTCCGTTTGTACGGTTCATGCATAGCAGCGATGCATGGCTACCAGATTGAACACACTTGTGGTGGCGAAAGAGGTCTTCCACCTTTTCTGGCTCCCTGTAACTTGTTACCATAGATCCCTAACAACCAACTTTAAACCAACATGTTCGATATGTTTTGGGCAATTGAATTACAAAATTGGCCACCACGTTCGTGAGAACGTCTGTTAGAATGACAGTTAGGAGCTCGTCCAAGACTTGTCAGGTGAATACGGATGGCCACATCCGTAGTGCTTGGGATAATCTAGTGTGTTAAAAACAAGTTAAACAGAAGTCTTGATGCCACGAATATATAAAGGTCAGTTTTCAACAATTAAACTCACTTTAAGCTTAATCTTCGTAGGTATGTTTTGGGTCACCTTGTACGTTCGTACGTTAAATAAATGTTCTCCAATAAATGGAACATTATCTTTCAAAAAGAAGTGAATTTGTTTTTTCAAATCCATAATAGTAAAACAAAATTCTGTGTAAGCAGCAAGAACGTAACAGCAACTGAATAAGATTATCATAAAAATTCTCTTAAATCGGAACTTGGAATAATAATTCTCTTATAATATCACGAGTATTTTGGGAACATGATCTTGAACATAAATGTACATACTATGGAAATTTATTTTATGTAACCTTATATGTATAGTTCTATGGCTAGAGTTTGATTAAATGAGCTAATACAATTATAGTTAGAATTATTTAGTATGATGGAAAAAAATAAGGTTTTCACGTTAAAAATCACCTGGAAATTATATTTACTATATCATTGGTCAAGAGTGATTATGATTTGTTAACAGGACAATGTACCTTGGTAACATGAATTTTCCTTGAATAAATGATAATCAAGTAATTTAATTAAGTTTTCGAAAACAGAAAAGGAAAAAATCAGTAGCGAGTTTGAAAAAAATTTACATTCTTCGACATTTCCGTGCTAGATTTTCATTTCCGTTCCCTACCTTAATATTTATTTCCCTGAGGAGAAACTCGACCGTTACTCGAAAGTTTCAGTAGAATCTACAACGATATGTTAAAGGCCTAATGGCACTTTTATTTCTCTGAGTGTTCTTCCATTCCATTTCCATCCTTCAAATTCCATTCTTATATTTTTTTTGATATTTTTTTCGCACCCATTCCATACATCCGTTTCTCGTCGTGGACAGAATTTAGAAAACGAAAAATGTAGTTTTCGTAATAAGCCTTTCACTATTTCTCTTTCTTCTCTCTATGAAGCCCTTCTATTGTGCTTCGTGTCTCCTTTATATGTCACCAGTGGAGCCCGGGACGTCAAACAATCTCATTTAGACTATGAGTATACCTATCATGCTCTGGAGTTGCGTTTTTTTATTTGGTCCTCACGGAACCATTTCGTCCCTGGAATAAGTCGGAGCATTTCCATCCCGTGTTAAGGCAAATGACTGAAAACCTGGCATGGAATCACGCTATGGAAAAAAAATGTATAATCTCTCAGATAGTCATTTCCATCGACCTGATGAAGCTCCAGACTTATTAAATGTTTGCGTGATATTATCAAGCTTTTGCGTCTTCTCTCGGCTTCTGGCATATAACACATTTCAAATGCATTACGTATATTAATGAATAGCAGCATCGACGTCCTTTATGATTTTGCTTCGCTTGATATTTCATGAAATAAATACATATTCTCTTATTTAGTTTCAAGAGCAAGTCATAAATATTGGCAGAGGCAGAAATATTTAGGGAATAAAATTTATTATGTTGTATTAATGAATCAGAAAATCAGAATCTACCTTAGGTGAAATCGTCATTTTTTTCCGGAGTGAAAATCGAATCCGAAAAAAAAATTTGCTTGAACCCAAACTAAAACTAAAGACCTTTGTTCTCTTTTGCAAAGCTTATAATGAAAACATTAAACGCTCTCAGGCTTATTAAAACAAAACAAAGAAAATAAACAATCACATAAGTTAATAATACATACAGGGTGAATACAAAAGACTGAACCCCTCTTTATTTTTTTTACAAATCGGACCAACCAATCACCCACAATCACGTGGTGAACTGTTTGTAGCTTACAAACAGTCACACTGCACAAGGAAAACTGAATGTTGATATTTCCACCATATAAAGCATGCAAATCAAAAATTTAACTTAAATTACCATACTCACATTCACTTTCATGCGGAAAAGCAAATAAAAGGCATGTTTCAGCACACAGAAGACAGAACAATTCCAGGATGGCAAGCTACACTGTTCCGGAAATGGTCAAGTTCACCACGTGATTGTGGGTGATTGGTTGGTCCGATTTGGATGATTTTTTTTTCTTTTGTTTGTTTTTTAATGCTGAACAAGTTTGCAATTGTTTTTTTTTCTCTATCCCTTACGGTTTTTGAGATAAATTTTGAATGTGTCCTAATTTGCATATTTGGGATGATGAAAAGTGCACCATATTTGCACTTCCTATTCATTGGATTCATCAAAATTGACATATTTGCTTCGGTTCAAAAAATAAAAGGGGGGTTCAGACTTTTGTATTCACCCTGTATATCCATACCGTTGAATTTTGTTTAGGTTAATGATTATTTCGGGTGGCCACAGTTAGGTGAATTTGACGGAATTAACAATGACAATTTAAAAAATATTGATTAAACTATCCTGTTGTCTGTTAATGTAAGAACATAGAAATGAAAATTGGGAAAATTTATAATCCATAAAATTAATGAAGTGAATTTAGATCCGTACAAATTTAACATAAAACGAAGTAAAAATAATTAAGAGAATTATTCTTCTAGAAGAAAATTTACATTATACTCTTCTTTTCCTTTTAATTTAAAATAATAGTTACTATGTTTATTCATAAAATCACTGCATTATAATTTAGTGACAGTCCTATTTTCTTCACATACCAATTAGCCATACACTCTTGTTCAGGAGAAGATTTGATTATTTATTTTGACTGGAGTTTCTTCTTGTATTATGCTCGAGAATATAATGATGTACTATTTTTTTGCGCCGATATACTTATAGAGTAGACTACTGATTTGCTCTAAGTTTTGAAGACTCATCTGGCATTTTTAAAAAAGCTAATTCATCTAGCTAATTCATTGGGAGCCACTCTCTAATAGGACTATGCTAAAAAGAAGTTTGGAATTGAATCTTGAAATAACTCCAGATTTTTTGGCTTAAAATATCAATACAACTCAAGAGGGAAAGACTCTCGATATTCAATTCTTTCTAACCTCGATTCAAAAGCACAAATTCAGGTAGAACCAATGCCTGAAAGGAAAACTCATAGTTAATTAGAATAATATCGAGTTGTCCCTTAATCATTTTGTCTACAGGGTGATCCAAAAGTCAGATAAAACTTTAAAACTCAATAATTCGCACACGAATATAGATAAAAAGATTCTGTTTGCACAGAAACGATTGAATTGGAAGTCGGATTTTTCCCAAGAAAAAAATTAATGCTAGAATTGTTCGATTTTTGACCAACAGATGGCGTTGTCAGCTTGAAGACGTCAGTTTATGCATATTTTTAGATGGTAAGAAGCCAGATTAATAGCGGGTTACAAATGTTCAATGTTCTTTCTGTCATTCAATATGCTGCTCTTTTTATACCGTATAAACCGATGTCTGTAATCTGACAACGCCATCTGTTGGTCAAAAATCGAACAATTCTAGCGTTAATTTTTTTCTCTTGGAAAATATACGACTGCATTTCAATCGTTTCTGTGCAAACTGAATCTTTTTATCTGCATTCGTGTGCGAATTATTGAAGTTTAAAGTTGTTACTGACTTTTGGTTCATCCCGTATTGCTTTCCTTTCTGAAAAACCTGCTGTTGCTTTCAAATTTCCGAAATTTTATGGAACCTAGGATTTGTATTTTTAAATCAGTAACGTTTAAAAATAGTCTGTTCCATTTTGAAAATACAGGATGTCCGAAAATTTCTTAACACTTTTAGAAAAACATTTAAAAGAATGAGTACTTTTACTTTTTTCTTATTCAATAAAGAAAGTAACAAAGCATTTTCTTTGTTTCTGCGAAAGTGTTTGCTTCGCCGTTGCTATTTCATCCAGCGAACATAAACCCCAATCGAAATTTTGAACGTGCATCGAGATTCCATTTCCTTTCTGACGTTGGGAATCCACACAATTCGGGTAAGTTTGTCTTTCTACAAATTTCTACAGCCGTTAAAAAACTATGGTCGTAAGTCTCCGTAGCTTGTTACTCCAAAGATTTCAGAGCTATTAATTGCATTCCCTACTCATGCAATAATTTGACTGCGTCTGAACTAACGGTCGTAAACAATTTCATAACTATTTATCTAGCAAATCAAAGCTTCATAAAATCGATCGATAGCTGAATTTCATTATTTTTGTGTTTTTTTCATATAATTTAACCTGCATTCGAATGGCATTACACAAACGAGAAAGAATAAGTGACATTGTTTGCAATGACGATTGATGAAAAGCAAAGTTAACTCCTAGTTTCCAAAGCCGTTACAAAGACGCCTTTGAAAGAATTAGTGAAAGAATTCTATTCACTCACTCAACTAGAGATTGTATCTATCAAGAGGCTGATCCATTAGGCGACAGGGCCTATAAAATTCATGAAGCGTGACAGCGAATTACGTTGATGCAGTGGCCAGTATAATAACCAGATCAATTCTAATGAACATAGTCGATTTCCAACATCTTGTATAGTCAATGCTATGCCATGGCGCATTCAAGCAGTATTGGATGTGTTAAAAATGGCATTATAATCAATGCCACATTACTTTTTTGGCATCCTATTGATTAAGCCGTTGCGTACATATAAGGTAAATATTTCCTAATTAAAAATTAACTTGTTTTTTGTCCATTATAAAGATCAGAGGCTTTCAATATCTAACTTCGCAGAATTAACGTTTTTCTAAGAACCTGTAGCTATCGCGGTTTTGTTTTCAGAATGCGACATATCGGGGTTTTGTTTTCTTCACAGTTTAATTCTGTCGTCGGAAAAAGCAAAACAAACAAGATTCGATTGAAGGAAATCGATAGAATGCGACATATAATTGTTATTCTTATAATAAGAAAAAAAAAATCACCGCCAAGTAAGTTCCGTGTAAAGGAGCCCCCTTCTTCTACAAGGCAAAACAAGAGAGAAAGAGGAGGAAATAAATATAGTCTCCTTCTAAGCTAGCTCTTTTTCCTATTGATCAATGGGAAATACAACTATAAATAAACTGCAAACATAAGCGAATGCCTGCTTTTGTAAGTCTTCAAATTTCTAAGGAATTTTAATAGTAACTGTAAGCCACAAGTTATTAAAATCAGTAGTTAAATTGCTTTTTAATACTGTCAATTATCTTTTAACACTTTTTCCTCAATCTTGAGTGAAGATCAATAAATTCCCAAAACAATTAGAAGATAATGGGAGTATGAAATTTGCGCATATTCTACTTTACTCGTGCTCCGACCGCGAATCTCATAATCTTTAACTTCATCTTTCCATTGGTGACACTTATAAATATCTGTTAAGTGTAAATTCGAATTTAATTTCACCACTGCGCAGAACTTGTCTAATTAGATAAATGATTAGCACTACAGTCCGCGTAGCCAAGTTTCATGAACTTCACTTTGATTTCGAGAAGCATAGGAACGTATTCAATTGGAATATACAAGAATTTTATATTAAAAAGAATTTATATTCATTCTGGAGAAATCTAGAAATATTTGTCCATTACGAATAGAAACCACTGAACGATAGAAGCAAACTGACAGTAGAGAATCCTGCCATCATTTCAAGAACTAATTAAAGCTAATCTGGTCAACATTTCAAAAACTAATTAGCATGTCCTTCTCTTCTTTATGAAAAAAATAGTTTGTTTATTAATTTTGAATTTCATTCAAATTCGAACAAACATACCTTTGAGTTTGTGCGCGATACAATAACCTGCAATAATGGAACGCACATTACGGAAAAAGTGTATTTTTTTTTCTTTAATATCATGTTGGATATCCGCGTGCTGAAATCACTCCAGCCTTTCAACTGAGCATATTTTCTACAAGTTTCCAATTAAGAGTTTTCGGTATTGATTCCATTCCAGCAGTAAATTTCGGACGCGGCTACCTGGCCCTTACTCGACACTCCTATTCGACCCATAATTTATTAGGAGCTTTAGCATAAAAGCTACTTATAAGAATGCGCCCTTGGTCTGTACGTTTATCCGGCCGGCCGTCCGCCGTTTACACGATAACTAGAAAACGGATTAACTTTTTTAAATTCTGTTTTCAGAAATATGACCATACCAACAGAAATATGGCCGTATCAACTTTTCAGAATTTTTCGTAGACCCCTTCAAGTCGAATTCACGTGCTAAAACAGTGAGTGTAAAGAATACCAAGCTAATGGCATGTCATATATCAATCGATTTATCAAGAAGGAATACATTGTTATTTTCTGTTCATCTTTTAAGCATTACTGACATCGGCGCGCGCACGTGAAATCGCTTTGTCGACGCACGATTGCTCAAGTGCTCATAATCTATATTCAGTTGCGAAAGAATAGAGATAATTATTGGTTTTATAATGGCTTAACTGTGTACCCCTTCATAATTTCTACATTTTTTGAGGTAGAAGGTTGAAATTCGGAATGTAGCTTTCTAGGGGCATGTCCATCTGCACAATTTAGTTTGGTATTGATTGGTATACTGGGGTCGGAATTACGGGGGTGGGATTGAGATAGGACAACATATCTATGTGCTATTTAGGTACGTAAAGGCGTGAAATTCTGTATCCAGATTCCTCTAGGCAATATCTACAATACTATGAAATTTAGGCCCAGGTGTTCCATTGGGGTCGGATTTGCGGGGGTGGTATTCACGTGGTTTTTAGAACTATGCCAACATATGGCTTGTGATATATCATACGTTCGGAAATGATAAGAAAGGAAAGAAAATACGAGCTTTTTTACATTTTCTACATATTACGTTCGAGAAAATTATTTTTTGATTAAAAAATTTGGGGAGAGGTAAAAAGTGCAGATAAAGGGGTAAAAAGAGATGACTTCAAAATCTGCTACTTGCCTTACCCTACTCGGGGGGGGGGGGGCGGGGGGGGGGGTATAATTTTTTTAAAAAATGTCAAAATGTATTTCTCCTTTAGTGCTAAAGCTCCTCCTTGGAATGTTTACAAGATTTTATTTAATTTATCATTTATTTATTAGGAGCTTTAGCATAAAAGCTACTTATAAGAATGCGCCCTTGGTCTGTACGTTTATCCGGCCGTCCGCCGTTTGCAAGATAACTTGAAAACGGATTAACTTTTTTAAATTCTGTTTTCAGAAATATGACCATCAAAGTCTTAGCTAGGCCGTACCAAGTTTTCAGAATTTTTCGTGGACCCCTTCAAGTCGAATTCACGTGCTAAAACAGTGAATGTAAAGAATTCAAAGATACTAGCTTGTCATATAACAATCGATTTGTCAAGAAGGAATATATTGTTATTTTCTGTTCATCTTTTAAGCATTATTGATATCGGCGCGCGCACGTGAAATCGCTTTGTCGACGCACGATTGCTCAAGTGCTCATAATCTATAAGCTTATTATTAAGTAGCGGAAAAATGGAGCTACTTATTGGTTTTATTTTACACACGATTTGAATCACCCTTCATCATTTCTACATTTTTTGAAGTAGAAGATTGAAATTAGGAATGTAGCTTACTGTGGGCATGTGCACCTTCACTATTCAGTTTGGTTTTGATTAGCCCACTAAGGTCGGAGTTTAGGGGATGAAAATTAGAGGGGACCAAACGGTCTAGTTGTATTTATGCTTTTAAAGGAGTGAAATTCGGTATGCAGATTCCTATAAGCAAGATCTCCAATATATGAAGATTTTTTTTCCCGAAGTATCCATGCCTTCCCGACTCGATGGCGGAATGCATCGAAAAGATGGGGACTACATTGAAAAATAGTGTACCAAATCTATCTATAATAAAGGAGTTGTAAAAAAATATTTCCGGTTTTCATTTGACTGACCCTCGTAAGTAGAATAAAAATGGAGCTACTTATTGGTTTTATAATGTCAGTCCGTCCCTTTCATAATTTTTACATTTTTTTGAGGTAGAAGGTTGAAATTTGGAATGTAGCTTACTATCTGCACTATTTGGTTTGGTTTTGATTTGTATACGGGGGTGGGATTCAAAGAGGGCAATATATCTATGTGCTATTTAGGTACGTAAAGGCGTTAAATCCAGTATCCAGATTCGTCTAGGCGAGATCTACTTTACTATGAAGTTTAGGCCCAATTGTTTCAGTGGGATCGCATGTGCGGGGGTGGCGGTCGCTTGGTCCTTAGAACTATGGCAACATATAACATGTGATATATCATACGTTCGGAAATGATGAGAAAGGAAAGATACGAGTTTTTTTCCATTTTTTACAGACCAATGTCGAAAAATCGATTTATTGAACGTTCGAGAAAATCAATTTATTGATTAAAATAAACTTGGGGAGAGGTAAAAAGTGCAGATGAAGGGGTAAAAATAGATGACTTGCCTTATCCTACTCGGGATGCAAGGGGGGGTTAATTTCTTTTTAATAAACGTATAAACGTATTTCTGCTTCACTGCTAAAGCTCCTCCTTGGAATGTTTACAATGGTTTATTTAATTAGTAGAGCATTCCAGGAGTAATTGAGTTACAAAAATGAGAAAGATTACAAACGTCAACCAGTATAACGTTAAAGATTGAGCAACAGGTTAAGATAGGTAATATACAATCATAACGAATAGAACTAATTACTGTCGTAGTAACCAATGGTAAAATCAAGCGAGGTGGCGGATATGTGAAATAATAGCTATGCTGTCGCTATCGACCAACTTCTTTAGCGAATCCTGCTTACTGCAAATGGCAATTTCACGTTTCGAGTTAAGCTTCTGTCGTATATTTTACTGTGTAACTTGTATTTATAAGAAATGAGTGTGTTATAATGTGTTACTAGTGTAATTTTTATATTGCTTGTTAAGTTTAAAACAGTATTTTTACCCGCATTTTAAAAAAGTTTACTCGTTGAATAGGGCATGGGACGAAAAGCTACTCTAAGTGGACACCAGAGGCGCGCCACCATCGAGGTTTAGGATAACCTCTCTCTCTCTCTGAGGTTATCCTATGATCAAAAGCACTAACGTTCAATGTTTTTTCACTTCACTAATACCAAGAACTGCATGTTAATTTTTTTTCAGGCTTCCTGGGCTCTTTGGTGGTTTTTCTTGGCTTTTTTTTGTAAAATTCTGTGATGGAATTACTGATTTCTTCAATTACTTCCATTGCCCTATACACGAAAAATAACCTACATAAAGTTTGATATTTCACAAGATATATTAAATAAACATGTGATATTTTGTTGCTGTTAAGGTAGTTATTATGCACATTTCACCACGAAATATAAATTACTATATAATTAAAATAGATACTTATTTTTGGGACGCCCTGTAATATCAACACAGCAATTTACGAAGGTATCTTAAACCTCGACAGTGGCGCCACTATCCTGACAGCTTCTGATACTATTTTTGTTGCCCATGCCCTATTTACTCGTGCACCTACCTTATGACTTCATTCCTTTGGCGGTTGCAAATGTCTGACTGTCGCGGTCGTTGTTCTTGAAAATCACCAGAATTCGGCCCGTTTAGAGTTGGAACAGAATCGAGTTTCACTGAATTTCGTTTTAATTGACAGTGAACTTAAAACGGCCGGATCGTAGAAAAAGCTCGACGCTTCTAAATGAACTGAGCACACTAGGCTGATCGCATTTGGATACCAGTTCTTTGCTGGCAAAAGGTAATCCACTGCCTCTTAATCGATTCTGATTGGAGAAATCTATGAAATGTGAATTTTCTATCGGATTTCTTATTTACACCCAAACAGAGAACAATTTTAAGGCATTCTGATAAATAAAAGGCAATCGAAACGAGTCTAGAATAGAAAGCGGTTCTCGAGGCAGGAAATTACTTCTTGTTCCGCTGATTCTCCTGAGGGGACAAGAAGGGTCAATTTTCAATCTTTCGAGGCATTTTTTAAATAAAATATTAGGATAAATCGAAAAATTTTGAATGATATCTATTTTATTACCCTGGATGCATAAAATAAAATAAAATAAAATAAAATAAAATAAAATAAAATAAAGTGGAGTTTACTTTTTTTATTTTTAAGTGGAGTTTACTTTTAAGAAACAGTAAATAAACATTAGGAAGAAAAAAGAAATCGTTTTTGAAAATTAATTTTTAAAACTACTATTAACGTTTCATCTTTTTCCTTGTAAGCGAGTGCTAAAAACCTGCGACTCGCTGGTCGAAAACGCACGGAGTGACATCTTTCGGATGCGCCAGAAAACTACGCAAGTAATCATACTTATTAATTATACTCGTATAATTATAGAACAATCAAACAAAATACACTGTAGTTAATCAGTTGGAGCTGGTCATTTTATAGTTGAATAGACGAATAATATTTGTTATTTAGAATTCAAATAGTAGAGATATGAGGTGTATTCAATTAGTAACAAGCCGAACGCAAAGGGAACTAAAGAAATGAATCATTTCAAAAATATTGACCGTGATGGCTCAGACAAATATCCCACTGTAATACCAGGCGCATGAAACCCTTCTCATACTAGGTCTTGGGTTGTTGTTTGAACCATTTCCGAACCGCCTCTTGCAGTTCCTCGTTCCTATGAAATCTGCATCCAATAATGCGGATTAACTTTGATTTTTTGGATGGCGGTGATCCTGAATGTTTCCATTGCAGACTTTGGCGCGTGGATTCGAGTTCATAATGATGGCACCAGCTCTCGTCCGCCATGACAATTCTTGATAAGAAATACTCATCATCATAAAAGCGCTCCAAAAAGACCAATGACATGGCCATGCGGAGGGCTTCTTGTGCTGGTTCCAAATGATGGGGCACCCATTTTGCACACACTTTGACTTTGGGGTACTGTGATATTTCCGCGAAAATGGTGTGAACAGTTCCGACAATCACATCAACTTCTGCAGAGATATTGGACTGTGTTCCCTTGCCAAACTTCTCATCACACCGCCAGGCGCGAAACCCACACCCTCTAGCGGCGTATGCACGTTTACAACATCTTCACCATACACATACGTGTGTCCGTCATACAATTACTTAAGATTTCAACAACAATTAACTGAATGAGCCTGTAGCCTGAAACTTATTGAATATGCCGCCTAACACTTATATTGTTAAAAGGTGGAATTTGCATACCGACAATGGATATCCAATTGCAGTTCCTTTCCTAACCTAACATAACCTAAATGTTCGATTGGATCAAAGACTTAGTGTAGGACACGGAAGTCTGTGTGCACTTCCGTGAATGTTGTGCATGCAGTTCCTTCCGCAAAATTTTGTAATGGTTTCTTGTCCAATGTGAAGTTGCCTACTGGGACTCCTTGTTGATGATCTGAAATGGTTTCTTGCGGTTTTTATGAACCTCGCGCTCTGGTCGCTTTCTGTGAGTTTATGGATAGTCCGACGTGATGCATGCGTGTTCCGAAGCCTGTAATGTTCCATTTCTTCACGACATCATCAGGAGCTATGATAATTTTCGCGAAATTTCACGAATAGACATGCTCGCAATATAGTATCCGATTATTACTCCTCTCTTAAAGTCACTAAGTTCTCTTTATTTAGCCATTGTCTACCTCCGACAACGTTACACGAGCAATTTACCACATCAACACTTTAAAATATGATGTGCGAGCATGAGTTCCAAGCGCAAGTCGTATTTCATGTAAATTAGGTATTCGTTCCATTATGTAAGGTAGTGAAAGTTCAAACAAGCGTGTGACTACTTTAAACACATTTATGATGTAAACAGATCATTTGAATACATTAAATTTGAAAATGTTTAGGTTAGTTGCATTCAAATACTTAGTTCTTATCACAGTAAATAAGAAATAAGCCATTTGTAAACAGGGCATTTCTCTCGGGTATTATGAAACCATTTCATTTTACTCCTGGTCATATCAAATCAACAACACCAAGAAAGACAAAAATCAGGGGGTGGAGGGGCAGGTCATTCAAGCAAACAAAATAGAAAATTAAAGTTAAATTAAGAACAATTTGATAGGTTAGATGTTAATTCAAGTAGTAAATGCTACTAAGGCTTCATTTCAAATTCACTTATTAATTCCCCATCCACTTTAACGAGGTCTGAACCATCTGTTTGAAGAAGATAGAGACTGACATGATTTCTCAAATAAACGTAATGGAAAAGTCTCCCTAGTTGCACCCCATTGTTCTGTTATGTTGGCCATATCTCTGTTTGAAAGTCTAATAATAATAATTGTTTGGCACAATCGTTAAAGCCATTGCAACTGGTATTTGAATTCATAAATTCCTTTTTGCATTTATAGACGATGCTCATTTTTCTGTAACTAAGCACTATTAATTATAATTCCATTAAAACCGAATGCATTAGAATTTAATTACAGTTGACAGGAGAACTTGTGAGCTTCAACATAGTCGAAATTCCGTCGATTAAGTCGACCGTGGAACGACCACACTTCGGAGGCACAATGGAGGCGAAAACTGCGCCGAAGTCTCATTCATCAACAGAGTCTGACGGCCAACTGCACTTCGGTACCTGAATTTATCTCCGCAGAAGCCGTCACTCTTTCCTTAACCCTCTTTTCCACGTTTTTGATCCCATAAACTACGAACATAAAATATGCAGGGAAAAAATAAGGAACGAGATGGATAAAACGTTTTAAATATATGGTCTCATTATATGCTTCTAACCTTATTGTATATACAGGGTGTTTCATAATTGGTGTCCCGTCTTTAGGTCCAAATAACGACTCAAGGGGAACAGATTGGGGGAAAATTAATATTGATTATTTGGTTTTAATGTCCCCTAATTCAGAATAAAATCATTTCGCGTCCCTGGGGGTGAAGGGGTAAATTTTGAAAATTTTAATTTCGTAGGGGAAGGGGTTAGACCTCATGTGTTATTTAGAAAGTTGTACAGCATCATGTAAAATATGGGTTTAGCAAAAAACCCGGTGAAAAAATCTCATCCCCTGCCCTTTATCGAGTAGGTAAAGTGAAAGGTATGGCTAGCTCATATAGACAAAAACAGAAAAACTCATTAGAAACCTTTCAATTCAATACTCATAGGAGCCTTTCTTTGATATGCTAAAACGTTAAGGATGCAATGTCGAATTTTCCTGGGCGAACCCAATTAAACACAAAATTCCACTGCGAGCACTTTAAAGAATTCTTTTTGTTTTTCCAAAGTGAATATATATTTTATAAAGGTAAACAACTTGTGGGCATTCTTCCTCGTCGTGTTGCCGCAGTAATTTTTGCAAAGGGTGGCCCAACGCATTACTGACGACAGCATTTCAATAGAGGGCACGTGGAGCATGGTGTCCGGATATTTTTGTCAGGGCAATGTGTATCGGGAAGATATATTCTTCCGTTTGGAGTATAGGCAATAGAATTTACAAAAGCGGAGTGATTCTGAAGTCCTGCAATTCATATTTCCTATTGTAACTTTTCCACACAGAAAGATATTCGTATAAAATTGCATGCATTTGTATTTTATTTGTATTTGTATTTTATTGCATGCATACATCGTGATTTATAGTAAACAGGAAACTCAGGACCATTCTGTGTCCAATATGGCCATAGTGTATGGCTATAAATAAGTTTTTACACGTTCCAACTTATCGGTGGGGATGGATTGAATGATTTTGTGGATGTTGTCCTTTAATGCGCTGATGCTCTTTGATTGTTTTCGTACGCATGTTCTTCGAAATAAGACCATAGGAAAAAAATCTAGTTAGCTCAGAATATGTGGCCAGATCTATGTGAAAGGACCTGATCATCCAACACTAATACCAATTCTCAACTAAATCTTGAATTAACCGGCACATCTCGGATTGCGCAACAAACTGTTTGGGTATCGTCGCCTGAACATTTTGGAAGGAATGAACAAGTTTTGTTATATGAGCTAGTGAATTCAATGTTTAATTGTGTCTTCACTAATAGCGCCATATATCCCGCATAAAATGAAGTTTCTACAGCGCGAATTTTAAAATGGCATCTGTATATTTATTGGAGATATGGGTGCCAGTCTTCAGAATCTCCCAGTATAAACATGAAAGCTATACTTCGTTGCTGTTGAAGTGCGAAATCCAGCATCTGTCTTTAAAACATCATCCACACTTCACTTCGAGGACTTTATATGTTACAGTTTTTTATTTGCATTTTGATTTTGTAATAGTTACCTGTTGCGACTAATATTAAATCTTTAAAAATAATACCTGAGAATAGGAAAGAAAATTTCACAGTCTGGGATCGAACTAGGGACCTTCAGGTAACCGTTTCGACGCTCTAACTAAATGAAATCACCGTGAACATGGAAGCATTTCTCTATCAAGACTTTCTTTGGGCTAGATCGAACAGGTAATTTAGTCCCTAGATTAGTGACGAACTTACTTATTAGCGAAAAATCATTAAAAATGAACGGAAAATTGGGCCCTTTGTAAGCT
>JAHWFO010037498.1:0-27305 GCA_023313115.1 Rhysida immarginata
CGTAGAAAAGAACAATATGAACAATATAATTGGTGTGAAGATACAAAAACTTGCAACTGCAATTTGAGGCAGTTCAGTACAGCACATGGAACTCAGAATGTACGAGTTGTGGAAGACAGCAGCATTGTTAGAGAAGAAAGCAGTTCTCGTAGTGGCCTTATAGAATAGAAAGTATTTGTAAATATGGTAACGATCCATAAACAGGTTGCTGAAAGAGGGATATTGATATTTGGGTCGAATGGTGGAATTATCAAAACTGAACCGACAAAAAATATATGAGGGGCAGCGAAGCTAAACCCCGCTCGCGCATCGAAACCTACAAGATATCGCTTGTATATATTCCGCACATGAGAACATACGCGTGGTGGCATAGCTGGAATCTGGAATAATGCGCAATCGCCGGAAGAACCCGTTTCATAGGGGATGAAGATTTTTAGGCTGGGTTCTGGGACCTTTACAACTGTACTTGTTACAGTTAAATACCTCACTGATATGTACATGACCTCATTCCTTTATCAACCTTCACATATTTTGTCTTTATGATAGGCAGAATAGCGAGAGGCTGACCTTTGTGAGCCTATATCAGTGTAATGTCAGCCTAGAATGGATCCAAGTGGGATGATGGTGTACTTTATCCAAACTTGGTATTGGAGCACCAAAACGTGGTATCATAGTTCAAACGGTGGTATCAAGATAATCACACATAAATGGATGGTTGAAAATACTTCGGATGTTATAGTTCTGTCCACCCAAAATATAATCTGGTGTGAAGATCCAAAAGCTGTCAACTGCAACTTCAGGAAGTTCAGTGCTTTGTCTGGCTTCTCCCGCCCCTTAGGCTGTTGTCTTTATGGCAAGCACGATGATTGGAGTGTACGCTCCATGATTGCCAGGGATAAGGAGGAAGCACTTCTTCCTAAGAATTATCCCAACCTTCCTTCAATAGTTATATCTGGTTGGAATGACGGTTTACTGTTACTTCCAACGGTTCAGTACGCCCCCAACACCCCCCTAAGGAGCATTGGAGAGTAAATCACTGTACCAAACCCTTTTCAACAAATCAGGTTAGTTGATAATCTTCGGGTTGTTGGGTGGGACTTACGAAAATGAATAGCATCATGAGCTAGTTCAGTGTTCTGTTCGCCTGCTTCTGCCCAGAGTTTGTCTTTATGGCAAGCATAGTTGGGATCAGGAGCTTGTAACTCCTTCCGAAGTACTTTCAACCATCCATATATTGCATGAGACAGGATGACGTTGACTGTTAGTCTCGGATGTGGTAGCTCCCTCCACCCAAACACCCCTTAGGAACAGTGGAGAGGAAAGCACAGGCCTTATTGGACTGATGTGAAGATCCTAAAAGGCAGATCGGGTCGGTTGGATGATCTTCGGGTTGGAGATTGGGATTATCAAAAAAGAACTGATAACAATGTAGGAGGGGCAGTCATAGAGCCATGGCGGGCACAAAGTGATATTTATGATGACAATGCCCTTTTGTAGCAGATATTCAATATCGTATATCAGACTGAGATTTCTGCAGGACAGCACGTGGAATTGAGAAAGACAGCAGCATTGTTGGAGAGAAAAGCAGTAGTGGCCTTATAGAAAAGAAAGTATTTGTGAATTGTGTGACGATCCATAAACAGGTTAGTCGATGGATGCAAGAACTTTACGGCAGATCGATATTTGGGTCGGATGGTGGGAGTTAAATACCTCACTGATATGTACATGACCTCATTCCTTTATCAAACCTTCACATATATTGTCTTTATGACAGGCAGAGTAGCTATAGGCTCAACTTTGTGAGCCTATATCACCGTGTCTGGAAGATGAAGAAGGATGAATTGTTCTAAGTGGGATGATGGTGTACTATATCCAAACTTTGTACCGGAGCACCAAAACGTGGTATCAGAGTGCAAACGGGTGTTATCAAGATCATCACACATAAATGGATGGTTGAAAATACTTCGGATGTTATAGTTCCGTCCACCCAAAAATAGCTGAGGAAGGTGGTGTTAATGCAAATAATCCTTACGTTGTTGTGTCGTTGTATCCTGATCTATGAGCCTGGGTCCCTGGCGAGAGTTTAAATACTCCGTAAACCCGGAAACGTGGGCTCATGGATCATTGCTTTGAGCCTTCTGTACAATCAATGTCCCCGGATAAAGAGGATGTAACTCGCGCCAGAGGTTCCCTAACCTAATATGGATAGACCTTTGGATGACATTAGTTCCCTCTCTACAACCCCCCTAAGCAGCGTTGTTG
Organism: Rhysida immarginata; assembly: GCA_023313115.1. NCBI lineage: Eukaryota > Metazoa > Arthropoda > Chilopoda > Scolopendromorpha > Scolopendridae > Rhysida > Rhysida immarginata. Next base: position 2,263 of record JAHWFO010037498.1, read on the forward strand.
GAGAGGAAAGCAGTGCACACGCAACTTTTTTGATGAAAATCTTGGGTGGGTAAGAAATAACGTGAGGTGTTCAGAGCTCGCTAGCGGGAATTCTATTAGGCCAAATGCAGTACATTTTGGTGAATATACATGCAGTTTCGATTTCTGCAAAAAAAAAAATTGTACTAAAAGTCGCCATAGGGGGCGCTTTTTTCAAGAAAACAATGAATACATTTGCATAAGCACGTTCCGTGTTGAGCAATCATGACAATAAAAGGCAAGGCTGAGGATTTCCCATCATTCACGAACGAATGGCCTCTCGATGAGGCTTACTCTGCCTGACCGGGCATTATTAGTGAAGTTGTTTTATCAGAAGAGCGACAATGCAAGTGCTGCCCTGGAAATGTTACTAAGAGGACCGATGAGCATAACTAACTTATGAAAAATGATTGAACGATTTGAATCTACCGGAACTCTAGGAGTGCAACCAGGCCGGGGACGCAAACGAATCAGGCAGCAACACGTTGAAGAAGTTGCAACTGCTGTTGTGGAATAGGAGATGACTACTGTGCAGGGTACCAGCAGTGCACACGCAATACCACGCCAAACAGATATCCCATATTCGAGTGAGCAAAATATTGCATAAGATATTGACATTTTAGCCCTATAAACTCACACTTATTCAACAATTGCTTCCTGGAGATGAACATACCCGAACTGACTTTTCGTTGAGATTTTTAGCACGTATGGAAGTGGATGATGCATGGCCATGGCAAATTTTATGGAGTGATGAGGCACATTTTTATTTGAATGGTGATATCAATACCCACAACTGCCGTATTTGGGCTGCATGAAATCCACAAGTGTGTCTGCCAACTCCTATGCATTCACCGAAACTAACAGTATGGTGCGGCTTTACTGCTTGTTTCATCATCGGCCCGTACTTTTTTGAAGAAATCCGTCCCCGTGGACCGGTGACTTGTTCCGTCAATTCTGCCAGGTATGCCGATATGCTAGAGAATTTTGTGATACCACGATTGAAGGAAAAGGGTTTTCTGGATTCTACCATTTTTATGCAGGATGGTGCGCCACCGCACATCGGACGTCAGGTGCAGCAGATCTTGCGAGAACGTTTTTCAGACAACAGAATAATTAGTCGTGCATTTCCCATGGTATGGCCACCCAGGTCGCCTGATCTCAACCCTTGTGATTTTTGGTTATGGGGATATTTGAAAAGCCTTGTGTACCAAGCACATGTTCCTGACCTCTCAACCTTAAAGGATCAAATAACGTTACATATCAGACTAATTAATGCAGATATGCTGCGAGCTGCCGTAGAAAATGTCGTGTACCGCATGCAGCTATTGGAACAGCACACTGGTGGTCATATTGAAACAGATTTGGAATTAAAAATAAAACATTGTTTATTGTTGTTACTAAAGTTGGCTTGTGTGGTATTTGTTCATTTGACAATTAGGTATTCATTATTTTCTTGAAATAAGCGCCCCCTATGACGACTTTTGGTACTTTTTTTTGCAGAAATCGAAACTGCATGTTCCACTAAGTATATACACCAAAACGTACTGCGTTTGTCCAAATAGAATTCCCGCTAGCGAGCTCTAAACACCTCACGTTATTTCTTAAAGAAGGATGTTTGTTTGTTTGTTTGTGGGTTTTTGTGTTGGTTTGTTTGTTTTTTTTTATACAAATTTACAGTTTTATTCCGATCTTGACAAAATTTGGCATACCCATCAAAGCATGAGGAAGGTCACTGTTCCTCAGATTTCGAAAAAATAATAATTATTGATAAAAATCGATATTCATGTTTATGGCAGGCAAAGTTTGTACAACAAGAGGTATCAACAATGATATCAGCACGCAATTCACAAACACACTGCATGGACCAACAATATATATCTCATGACCAACAATGCAAGGCAAAGTTTGTGCAACAATAGGCCCATCGTGTTCGCATCAACAATGTTATCAACGAGCAATTCCCCAATAACAATGAGCACAGAATGATGATGCAATGTTAAAGCAGTCTTTCCAAGAATTATAACAATGAACATAAAATGATGATGCAATATGGATAAGTTTCAATTTGTAACAATGCATAGAATTCCTGTTATTCAGGATTTTCTTAGAAAAGAGAGTTCTTAGTACTTAACAATTTCTTGAAAATCTTTAAAAATGATCAGTAACTGGAGATAATGGAAAGTAAGCAGACTATTGAGAAAGAGTGGAAAGACGACAGAGGAAGCACTCCTTTAGCTCTGTGCTGTATTGAGCAAATGGGAAAGCAAGTAAATAGAAGAATCAGCGACCGCTAGACTGCACAAAGTGATGAACGGCCAGTTTTGCTTCAACATATCGAAATTGCACCAACATCAAGTGTACATCTAGAGTAAGATTACGTGAGTAAAAAATTATTTAGACTAGCAGTGGCATCCTTGGAGAGGTCCAGCCATTGTGAGCCTTAAAAATGTTTTTTCGAATTTTCATGTAAAAATCCATGTCCGGGGTTGCTTCTCAAGAAAATGGATATTTGGGAATTTGCATATCTTCACTGGAAACCTGAACGCTCAAAGAATGACCAAACCTTGAAAATCTAAAGGCATCGTTGTAAATGTAATGGCATCGTTGAAGTGCCGTGCAGAATTATGTTTGGTGCAGGTGGACGTCATATTGAACTGTAAAGACTTAATTTGTACACGTGACTGTTTGTAAGCATAAAACAATACAAGAGCCGATTGGTCAATTGCAGAGATTGCAATGAGGTTTTTTGGGTGATCCGTTCATCGGATTTTGAAAATTTTTGTTTATGTCTTGTTGCTTATTTGATGCTGAACAAGTTTGTAACTGTTTTACTAGTATTTTGTATCTCCTAGCATTTTAGTAGATACGAATTGCATATGTTCTAATTTGCAAGTGCCACCATGAGAAAGACACCCTAAATTTCCTATTCACTCCCTTTATTGGGATTTGCATAACTACATTTGTATCCAAGATAGAAGGGGGGGGGGTACAGACTTTTTACTCACCCCGTATATCAAAACAGATGTAACTAAAATAAAGATCATGCCATGCATAGGCCATGATTTTAAGCCTTATGCAGTTTGTATAAACCCGAACAAACCGATCAAACAATATTCTGTAACGCTTTGAGATGCGGCGTTAAAAGTATTTTGGAGATGTGAATAAATGAAATAAAATTTCATGATAAATAAAAATAATTTTAAGGAAAAGAGGTGTTAAAAGGTGAATAAAATTTAGTGGAATTTTCGTTTCGAACCCAAGGAATGGAGCCATGACGATTTTTCCTTCTCTTAAACCGCCGATACTCAATCTGAGATGGCATATCCCCAGAGAGTGCGGGAAGCTTGCCCAGGAGGTATCAGGAATATTACAACTTTGTAATATCTTCATTCGTGATAATTTATTTCCTTTCATAATGGAATATGGAGTACTGGAAGATTTATTAAAAGCCATAGGCGTAGTAGAAGACCGAAAAGAATTGGGAAACGCTGTCTTAAACTTAGCCATTATGAAATGAAGGTCTCCACTTAGCCATTATGAAATAAGGATTAGGATTATTTCCAGAAGATAAGGGAGTTTTGGGAATGATGCTTAGCACTAGGAGATCATTTCTATCTTCTTACGACGTTAAAAAATTACCCAACAGCATCCAGAAGTTTAAAGTTTTGATTCAAAGTTTGTTAATGAATAAACTTTAGAGTGCATACGACGATTTACATAAATGTGAAAAAAAAGAAAAAAAAATTATAAATGATATTTCTTTGCTTTTCAAATTTTAAAAAGTAGTTCGGGTGAGGCAATGGAAAATTTCCGAACTTAAATGCATAAGATAATTTTTGAAAGAATTAGCAATACAAAAATAACTTAAATGGAAATTTACTGGCCAAAGCACATCTGTATCTCCCTTATGCCTAAATTGTGCATGTTATCCTAAAAAAGTTCTAGCAATCAGGGATTACTGTTTGAAATGGTAACCGTAACATCACAACTTTTCGTGTTTCCTTTCCAACTGTAGCAACTTTTTGCGTGATGGCAGTTTCTTGTGCGAAATTATCACAGTTGAAATGGCAGTCATTTTGCATGTTGTTTCAAAAAAAATTTCGTCAAAGATGTTGACGTTTGCTTAATAAAGACACTAACGTTTGCCGGTGACAAGACATTAAATACTGCAAGTTTATAACAGGCACAATCGTTTTCACGGAGGTCGTTTTAGTAATCGCCTACGGCGCTGCATAGAGAGGTTGCGAATAATGGGTTCCAGGATATTTTCAAGCGCTTTACGATCGATGGCAAAATTGTGTGATTACTGAAGAGCACTACTTTGATGAAAATAGTTTCGAAGACCTTAAGTTCCCAATGACAAAATTCTGATCCACGTTTTCAGGAAAATTATCCATTTTATTATTCAGTAACCTTTCTATTGTCATATGCGTCAACCTTCAGTGCTACTTGAGGAATCCTCATAAAGGAAAAATGGCATTGTGTTTCTTTTCAGATTTACGATATCATGGAATCCCTTTCTGAAAACCATTTTATTGGTTTTAAAATTTAGATGCGAAGAACTTGGCGCAAGCATGCCCTGAAAATTAATCCAAGCTTCTTGGAAGAAAATTAGAATTTGGTCCAGTCAGTGTGTTTTTTGTTTTCTTGTAGCGGAAAGATTAGCATTCATTGTTCAGGCGTTAAATTTACTGGAGCAGACAAATCGATAAAACACAAAGCAGAAAAACAATTTCTTCAAAAAGCAGCTTAAAAATTGCTATCGTCATCCTATAGCAATTTGTTGAACTTTCTTAAAATTTTTGAATTAAAATTTCCATCAAAGAAGTGTGCGAAAGAAAGCCCATTGGAGTAGAGTGGAAAGGCTTTAGCTAACTTGGCTAATTTTAAGTAATCAAATTTATAAAACTTTGGAGGTTTCCTACTTTGGTTATCAGCCCCTCTCCCCAAGCACAAATTAGATGGTAGGCTCTCTCTTGAAACAAATTACATTAAAAGTTTTGCTTTTCAATAATTTGTGCAGCAATGCTTTAGCCCGAAGACGAGTTTTGGCCCAAATGCAATTATGTAGGCTACGACTTACAGGCAGAATATTCGAACCAAAGAAATGAAAGATAAACGATGACCTCTTGAGTGTAAAATTACCCTGTTTTGTAAACTTACCGGTAATTCTTCAAACTGTCTTGAACCGGCCCGACAAAATGAGCTGTAATATAAAAAAATGCCATATACAGTAATTGGTAATGAAATTTGCATTTCACTTTATGTTACGTTGATTGGAACCAGAGAGCAGTTGAAGGTATGAGCCGTTTTAAAGGCCACAAATCAGTTCAATCAGTTCCGTGGACATATGACACGAGTCGCTGAATCCTTTTGAAAATAACCCTCTGTCAGTTCCGCATCCTCCAAATGGGGCACAAATTCTTCAAAAATTTAGCAATACGGTGCTGTCCATTTGGTGAAGAGAAAGATCGGTCCAATAATTCGTAAACACGATATGGCATACAACACATCCACATACTGTTTGTTCGGTAAGACTCACGGATTAATATGTTGTAATTTTGATATTTTGTATGAACCATCTGCGAAATTATTAGCAAATTCATCGGGCCGTTTTTATATGCATCACCTAAACTTGAATATGTAATTATTTTCTTCACACAAAACTATTTCTCAGCTTGATGCTCATCTTTCACATGCGCCTTAACAGATACTTGTCTGTTGTGAACTGGCAAAAGCTATATTTATTTTAACATCTTATCGAACGTGCATTATTTATACCCATCACGCTGTCGTAACCAACCGACTTCCATCGTCTTGATGACAGCCAAAATATTGCGAAAGTCTTCACGATATTTTCTTTAAAAAAATTTTCTCCTTTGAAATATAAATCTATACAATCTAAGAACCAAATAGCGATAAAAGACAGCTGTCTCAACCAAGAGACAAAAGCTATTTCGGCATTTTTTCACGATGTAGAGAACATATTGAAGCAAGATGGAAGATAGAAAACAAAGAAGATAGACGGCACTTAGATTATCTACACTCTGCCCAAGGAAGAAAAACTGTCAAAGTTGAAAAATTCAAAATTAGCCAATCAGACCAATTTAGGATAACTCGATCTAACAACTGCTCTAATAGTCCCACAATGCAATGGGATTTAACGTATTTTCTCCAGAGATAAAGAATAGAGATTTGACATTTCCTCTTTTCCTATACTAAATCATGTAATGAATTTGCAGCGTGTCGCCCTCTCTAAAGCCCTGCCAACACTACAGGGTCAATTGTTGATTTACGTCACCACTCTCATGGGACAATTCGTGATTTACGTAACAGCTCCCAAGTTGCGGCGCCAATTCCTTCTTTGGCCTTAGTTATTTTGTGCACACAACGTTCTGATTATATAAAATATTTTTATTTTCCTTGCTTATAAAAGCAAGATTTTCCAAAATTATTACAACCAAATGAAACATGGATTGAATCAAACTAGAGGGCAGTTGTAGGCGAAAGGCGGCTTTAATGCTAGAATCACACTTTCATTTTTCAATTCATTCAATATTAAAATATCCAAGTCTTTTTGACATGTAGTATTGAACGAATGATTAACCAATAAGTACCTAAAAGTAAATCGAAATTAAGAACAGGTAGGATTGTTTCTAAACCACGAATGATTGAAACAATAAAAATATACGACAGCTAAAATTGTGGACACTAGGATAACATCTAAACTCGTATGTAAATTTCGGAGCCCGCTGTCTTGAGATTTTATTTTATAAAATTCATTTATGTGTAATAGTGGTTTCTTTTCTTCCTTTGTTACGATGGAAAACCATTTTTCTAAAAGTATCATGATTTACCTTCCCAATTAATAGGTACTAAATTAGATGTTACCACAAGTGCAAGACTGCTGATGTTATTTGCAAACTTTTCAGCAATGGAATGTAAATTGAACTGTCAAATTTTCAAGGTCTTATTTTTTACAAAGAATCTAATAAAAACGCCTTTTGGCCAGATTAACTCGACATTGGTCTCTTCAGCAGTCTAATGGACATATCACAGAATCCAGACTATAACTGAAAACTTGGCAAGTATATAAGTTTATAAATTCTACTGTATGCTTCCATTTTGCCACTTTTTCACCCATTAATAAATTACTAGGATCCCCCAATGATCGAAATTCGATCACATTTCTGAGAAAAAAAAATATATGTGTAATTGTACTGGCCTCAGTCTTGCTTGTTAATAAACTTTGAAGAATGAAAAATAGATAACAATAAATATCCAAAATGCTTTGCATGACATTTCTGGCACTCCTGATTCATTTCACCGCAACTTTGAAAATTTCTCGTAATAATATTTAAAGCAATCTAAAGGTATTTTTAATATATCTATCTAATTATTATCTAAATATATTTATATTTAAGCTAAATTGTCCCTCCCTATCTCCGCGTCTCTCCCCACCTCTCTCCCCCCAAAAATGTGTTGCCGTATTTATATATAGATAATTTACAAATTGTTTCTTAAACGTTTCAAGTGATGGGGTGGTAGCCTTACTTTATCAATGTTAGTAAAAAGGATATTTTGGGGGATGACATGCAACTGTTTTGCCATACTCTATTGAAAGAATCCTGGTCACAAACTATACCATTCGCATCGAAACAATTGTTTTGAACTAAGATGGCTGCTTTTTGAAACGGAGAAACCAGCTTGGTGCCAGAATGCCAACTCCAGTAAAAAAAAAAAGCAACATAAGGGTTGGCTCCATTGTTTAGTTACTATATTCACTAAAAAAATAACACATGACTTGCAGGTTTGTTTGAGCTGCGTAATATTCCTAGATCCTCTACAAAGAATTTTTGTCTTTTCTCTTAAAATAAAAAAAAATCTAGGCTTAATGGACATTTCATCAAAAGTGATTGGACAAAATTTATAGTCTTCAAGAAAGGTTTCTGTACGGTTTGAAAGAGATGTTTCAATAGTTTTGCTAAAGTCAGTGTTTGTTTGTTCCTGCATAACTTCTGAACCGGGCAACCCCCGAGGCTGAAATTTTGCACAGAGGGCCTCCAAAATCAGGCGAGTGTCATAGGCTATGTCCCGTTCACGTACGACCTCTCGTTGGCCTCCTACGATCTCCTAATAGATATATGTTTCTCTCTTATACAAATCTACAGTTTTAAATACACAGAAAAATGAACACATGAAAAAAGCTGGAATTTTGGAGAACGTCATATTGAAGAATCAAAAAGAATTTTTAGAATGCTCCCAATGGATGGCCCTCCAACAACCGCCCTTTAGCACTTCTACACGACTTCGCTCCCTTTGGAATGTTGAGTGAGTTTGATGCAGTACCGGAGAAAAAAGGTGGATAATAATGTTCATTTTTAGCACATTTTCTATATATAGAAATGTGCTTATGTTATCGGTTTGTCCAGCTGTCCGTCCGTCCGTCCGTCCCTCTGTAGACAATCCTACAATTCATTGAGAAGACACGAATTATCCTCGCATTCGGGAAAACGCGTGTTGAGAACATACATGGGTTCGGCTCTGCGCGTGCTCTAAACGCTAATGAGATGGTGCGCGTGCAGGATGCACGTGTTTGACGATTATTGAAAGAGCAGTTCGGTCTCTAAATCAAGAGAATTTTTTTATTCCTAGGGAGCTTAGTATTTATTACGATAACTTGAAAACGAATTAACTTTTTCGAAGTCTGTTATCACCAATCCATTAATATGTGACAGAGTAAGAAGTACGAATAATGTATCAAACAAATCGTCACAACACATCGTGAACGAATATATAAGAGTAACTAGTGATAACAGGTATTGGTCTAATGGCACGTGTACGTGCAAGGATGTCTCATGAATGAATATAACGCGTAAATAATGTTGGTGTGAATTGTTTAGTAGTACGTGTTTTAATGGTACCACATGGAACTTTGAACACTAAGATATGCCATGTAATATATCAAACAAATCGTAAGAACTTGCCATGAGTGAATATAACAAGTAAATAATGAAAATGGTTATTGGTTTTATAGCATGTGCCTTAATGGTGCCATATGATACATCATTCAACATCATAACACGTGCTCACTTGTGAGTATTAACTAGCACTTGTTACAATTTTGACTGTGTAACTCAGAAACTTCTCGTTGGAATTCAATCAAATTTTAACGGTATACACAATCTTATGTACCCTGTTATTCCCCCAAATTTCATTAATCTAGGCTTTACAGAACCTGAGTTATTAACTTGTTGATCTTGGTGGCGGCATTTTTATTTCTGTTCATATCTCAGTTATCGTTCATATTTGAACCCATGTTCATAAGACATTTTGTGTTTATCTTAACCTCTATAATACCCCCTTTAAGTATTTTACATTCGATGTAAATCACCCTGTAGTATAGTTAGAACTTTCAATGCTAAGATATGACGTGTAGTATATCAACCAACTCATTACGAGTTGTTAGATCTATTGTTATCCATAGCTTATTTGTATCAAGAGCATAATGCTGTTAGGCTTAATGTTATCTAAAACTCACTACTGTTATACATATTGCTAATTAATAGTAGTTAATCGCTTGCTTCAATAGTAGACGGTAACTTAGAAACACTTTACTAATTTAATATGAAAAAATAATAGATACTTACACACAACGCTTCAGCAGTTGAGGCTCACTTCGTTTAACATTTTGTGGGAATTCTTACAAATTATAGAACTTTTATTTTTTTAAATGTATGAGGAATAACTCTCTCTCCATTTACCTTACAGTTCTTCAAGTTTATTCGTTTAAATTCTCTCTATACATCAGCTTACTTAAATAGTAATTTCCAATTTAGTTTTAATATTTATTTATTTTCTCTTAAGTGTTTTAAAATGTTGATTAATTCAATATATCCATGTACGATGCTATAACATGAAAATATGCTCCTTTTATCCGCTTTGGCGGTAAAATCATTCTTGTTTTCTGTATATTCACATTCAGAAATTGCAAAATTTCATCCAAAAAGAGCCCGAGCAACGCCGGGTATATCTTCTAGTCTATGTATGAACGCCACCTTTTAATGGTTCGAACTGATGATAAATTAAAGATTGAACTCAATTAAAGCATCAATACTATAAAAATATCAAGTGAAATTCAGAAAAACTAGATGTTAATACCAAATTTTAAAACGGCTTGTTAATATAAAAATAGTTGTAAATATCATAATAAACTCAAAAATATGTTAGTTTCAGAAACTCAAGTTGTAATTTTTGTTTTGCTAAAATCGACTTAAAAACTCATGATTCGAAAAGATATGTTGACATTTTGAAAAAGAAATTTCCGGCTGAATGTATTTACGTATGTATGTGACCAAATTTGTGCAGCTAACTCCTCTGAAACGGCAAATAGCAGAACCAAACAAAAATTATGCATACTTAGAGGGTACCCTAAATTGTGCCTTAGCGTATATTTTATGCCAATAGGATAAGCCTTTTTCGAGAGATTAATTATTTTGGCTGCAGCGAACCAAACTCAATAAACTCTACATGTACGTACTCCTCTCATAAAGGCTAATTTTTTATGTAGATGACTTGTTTGGCTGTGATGAGCCGCTTTGGAGTTAGTTAATATCTCCTCCCCCCAGACCCGTTCCCCCCTCGTCAATTTTTTTTAAAGTAATTCACACTTAGAGGAGTCTTTAAACTATGCATTGACGCATTTTTTATGGAAATAGGCTAAGCCTTTTTAGAGAAATTAATTTTTTTTGGAAAAAAATGATGAAATGGCAGAAGCATTCATTTCGTCGCCCCAAACACAGTGTAAACGACATAATAGCTTTCTCTTATTGAAAAATACAATTTTCTTTTTTGAATCCATATCAGTATCTCGTGGTAGGCCTGTGCGAATGTATCATTCCGCCATACCAATTTATTTGTTTTTATGTCCGTTGTTTTACCTTCGGGAACCAAACTAAATAGAGAGTCAGGGCTGGTGACGCGAGAGCAAGCGACATACAGTCGTCAATTAACATATACAAACTTTGTTGTACTCTAAAATTTGGGTCTAATAGAGTTTTTTATTTATTATAATTACTATTATCCACATATACCTTTTTATATTATTATTATCTGGTAATTGTCACATCTGTTTTTCTTTTCCCGGAAAATATCATTCATTCATTGGCTATTTCCAGCGATTCCAGTAAATTCAGTATTCTTGGATTACTTGTGTAGTGTAGGATTTGGAAGTCCTTCTTGTCAAAGTTGTTTCTGGTCTAAAATGTGGTCTGAAAATCTAGAAACAGCGAATCTTCCGTTTCTCACACTGGCCAAAAGTTGTTGATGTAACGTTGAGTTTGTCCATAATAAACTTTGTCACAAGATCCGCATGCCAACCTGTAGATTCCCGGTTGATTCTTCTACGTTGACCTTGTCTTTAGGGCCGCCTATCAGTTTCCCGATAGTGAGCAACTAGCAGAGGACCCGGCGTTGCCCGGGATAATTATACTTGCAGGTAAGCAGAACAATCTCCAGAAGTTAAATTATAACTCCAAACTGGTTAAATAATAACCCAATCAATACAACACAGAGCGAAGGGCTATCCATTCTAAGAAAAATACGAAAAACAGGAATTCTATAGACCGGGGAATATCACTGGATACTTTAGACCCAAGTTTTTCTTGCCCTTGACGTAGAAACTCTTATACCGTCTTGCTCTATTCGAAACTCCCGTTGTTCAGGTGTTTCCAATGCCCTATAGATTTTTCTATTTTAGCTCCAGAGTTTCTTTGACCAATACTCGTTCTTTCTCTTTCTTTCCAACCACATAATTTTTTGCTAGTCATCTGGATGTTTGATAGGGAGTTCAAAGGAGACACGTGTGACTCCATTCCCTCCTCAATAGACGCTACCTTATTTATGGCCTGTCACTGCATAGTCATTTTATGCTCATTATTAATAAGTTAGAATAAAAAACGAGTCAGAGAAATGATACAGTAGAATATTTTAATGTGCCTTACGCGTTTTGGTATTTCACCATTATCGGAGGCTAATATCGCTACAAGGAGTGGGCTGGCCAGGGCCGGCTTATATACAGAAAAATATGCTATGGGACAATTTATGATTGGAGGAATTTATAATTGAATGATTATTGAGAAAATTTATATGATAGCCGGATTCAGTGTCGGAGAAATGCGGACCTAGTAGAGAACCCCGGGGAAATACCGAAACGCGTAAGGCACATTAATATATTCTAACGTATCATTTCTCTGACTCGTTTTTATTCTAGAAAACATAATATGAAACTTGATAATATGGATCCCACGGATATTAATATAGTCAAAATGTATTTTTATGCTGTGCTACCAAATAAGCTGTGGAAAACAAACATATGAAAACGCTTAGAATGGATGCATCTCTCCAGATATGCCACTGCTAGTCTAAATAGTTTCTTAGGGCCGGTTCATTATCTACTTTCTCAGCTGAGACTTCTCAAGTGAGTGTTCAGCAACAATACAGTGACATTGTTGTAACAAGTTTTCCTCATTTCAACAATACAAGTCCATTGTTGCCGAAGACTCAGTTGAGAAGACTCACTTGAGAAAGTAGATAATGAACTGGCCCTTAGTCACGTAATCTTACTTTAGATGTACACTTGATGTTGTTGCAGTTTCCTTTCTTCTCTCGATATCTTGAAGCAAAACTTGGCCATTCATCCCTTTGTCTAGTCTAGCGGTCGCCGTTTCTTCTATTTACTTGCTTACCATTTGCTCAACACAGCACGGAGCTAAAAGAGTTCTTCCTCTGTCGTCTTTCCACTTTTTCTCAATAGTCTGCTAACTCTCCATTATCTCCAGTTATTGATCATTCTTAAAGATTTTCAAGGAAGTACTAAGAACTCTCTTTTCTCAGAAAAGCCTTACATTGTTAGTCATGAGATATATATTGGCAATTTTAGTCATGAGATATATATTGTTGGTCCGTGCAGAGTGTTTGTGAAATGCGTGTTGCTACCATTGTTGATACCTATTGTTGCACAAACTTTGCCTACCATGAATATCGATTTTTTATCGGTAACTTTTGTTTTTCCGAAATCTGAGGTAGACAGTGACCTTCCTCGTGGTTTGAAGGTCAAGTATGCAAAATTTTATCAAGATCGGAATAAAACTGTACATTTGTATAAAAACAAACCCACAAACATCCTTCTGTGTACAACTCAGTTGCAAAAATATACAATCACAAGACAATTTCAATACATCTTTATTTTTGATGTCATTTTGCTCAAAAATGAACGGGAAAACATGAACTGAAAAGAATTGCAATAAAGTTCAGATATGTAGAAATAGTTTTAAAAAAATATCAACAAGATACATCCATTCATATTGTTACAACAAAACATTAAACATAATTTTAGTCCTTCAAAAATATCCAATCACCCAGATTGCCGTTTCAAAAATTTCCAATCAATACTTACTATTTACACCTTTACCAGAAATTACTGCATGCAAACGATTTGGCATGCTGGAAATCAATTTCCCACATTGACCAGCAGATATTTTCGCACAGAGATTAGTCAGGGTACCATTCAATTCCTCTCAGGTCCGTGGTTTCTTCCGTCGAACCCTTATTTTTCAGCATATGCCATAGATTTTCGATTGGTGATAATTCGAGACTGTTTGTTGGCCAATTTTTAAGCAGTTCAACTTCATGAGCTTGAAAGCACACCATAGTTGTTAGAGCTCGGTGTGGTGCTGCTCCATCCTGTTTAAACACTGCTTGACCGTTATGATTTATTTCTGGCAACGAAGGCAACTAAACATTCCTCCAATATATCCTGATACTTGTGAGCGTTAACCGTCCCCTCAATGAATTTCAATTGGCAAACTCCTCTAGCACTCATACGACCCCATACCATCAATGTGTCAGAGAATTTGACACTTGTATGTTTCATCTCTCTTATGAAAAACACGTTTACCTTCTTCACCATAAACTGTAAATTTAGACTCATCAATGAAGATGATACTTTTCCACGTTTCTGAAGATCATTGAAGATGTTCTTTAGCTCAATTCAGCCTTTTTACCATTTGGAGACGTGACAATAGCGGTTTGACTTTTGCAGTATAAATCCGTAACAGCAGCATGTAGCAGCATTTGAGACATCTACTCCTGTTGTTTACACCAGTCAATTGTGATTTCATGTGTGGTGGCATGTTGTTTGCCCTGTAATATTCTTGGCAGAAGCATATCTTGCCTTTTTGATGTTTTCCTTGGTCGACCAGTTTGCTTAGTTGTGAAAGAGTTTCCTGGTTCTCTCCATGTTTTAATGATTTCAACAACAACACTTTGACATATATTTAATTCAGTGGCTATTTTGCGAGCAGGATATTTCTGTAAGTGCTTATCAACAATCAAATTGCGTATTTCATTTCTGGTTGTTTTACCTTGCCCCATATTGTTGTAGCATGTGATTTGAGTCCCAAAAAAATCACAGGGAAGCTCAGAATTTATTTTTGTATGCAAGTTGGCTTATTAAGCTTACTACAAGATAAAAATGCAAATTAAGTTGCAGTCAGCTAAAACTTTCCCATTTTTTGAGGGCTGATTGGAAATTTTTGAAACAGCAGTTTGGGTGATTGGATATTTTTGAAGGACTAAAATAATGTTTAATATTCTGTTGTAACAATATGAATGGATGAATTTTGTTGATAGTTGTTTTTAAACGATTTCTACATATTCGAAATCGATTGCATTCTTTTCAGTTCATATTTTCCCATCCATTTTTGAGCAAAATGACATCAAACATAAAGATGTATTGAAATTGTCTAGTGATCGTATATTTTTGCAACTGAGTTGTATATAAAGAAGATAGTTAATGAAGGATCATGTAATTCAATTGTTCCTTTACCTTTTGTAGCGTCGTGATATTTCGGATATTTGTTGTTGTATAATGCGATTCCATATCTACAATTTCTTCCTTGTAGCCATTTATTTGGGCTATATTTTTGATCGTTTCTATTTCCTTTTTCATGCTTTCTTCCGTTAGTGGTATCATATGTGCTCTCCTAACCATATGGTGAAGTGACGCAAGTTTCTGTGGCTGCGAATGATTCGAATTTTCAGACATATCCTTGATGTCAATTTTGATGACATTGTCAATGTCATCTTCCCAGATTACTGGGTTTCATAATTTTTTCGTTTTTTGTGGCTTTCTATGTAATATGCTCCTAGTTCAGACAATCGTCAATCAAATTTTCCTCCACTTTAATGAAATTCGGAGTGAAATTCTCCTTACGGAAAATTTCGAAAGATAATTTTTCCGTCCTTTCTGGTCAGCATAACATCAAGGAATGGTAGTCTGTTGTTACTCTCAATTTCATTGGTAACGTTCATGTTATGACACAGGTTGTTATGTTCACTGATAAAATTATCAATTTTTTGCTCCTTAGTATTGAAAAGATATCATCAACACACCTAAGCCATACTGTTGGAAAATATTTAAATTAGTTAATAGCCTGATTTTATAATTTTCTGATATACAAGTTTTGGCTATAAAAGGGCTGATGCTGCAACCAGGAATCTACAAGTTGGCATGCGGATCTTGTGACAAAGTTTATTATGGGCAAACTAAACGTGACATCAAAACCCGAATTGGAGAACATTTGATCAGTGTGAGAAACGGAAAGTTCGCTGTTTCCAGATTTGCAGACCACTTTTTTGATCAAAAACACAACTTTGACAAGAAGGATTCCAAATCCTACACAACACATGTAACCCAAGAATACTGAATTTATTGGAATCGCTGGAAATAGCCAATGAATGAATGATATTTTCCGGGAAAAGAAAAACAGATGTGACAATTACCAGATAATAATAATATAAAAAGGTATATGTGGATAATAGTAATTATAATAAATAAAAAACTCTTTCACCACAACAAAAAGAGTTTTTTTTATTTATTATAATGCAGATAAAGACTAGTTTCTAAACACTGATGCTGGACCGTTAAACGTTCCTGATTGGCTACACATGTGTGGACATTTAACTAGGAAGAAAATAGTGACGACAATAATATCTCTTAACCTGATTCGTCACAAGATAAGAGTTTGATATATTACATGCCATATCTTATCATTGTATTTATTCCGTAAGAATTTTTACTATATAAACCCTGTGTTAACCTGCTTCTACATCAGAACAGGCTTCTGGTCATCTTGTATCACGCTGAGGAGGGCGGCTTGGCCGTTGAAATGCGCATTGGTGCTAATAAATTCTTTTTGTGGAATTGTGGTTTCCCCATTTTCTTCTGGTCGTTATTGGTCCACAGTTTCTGGCAAATTTCTCATTCTGGTTCTATACTGCAGTTTGGAAGTTTCACATACCGTCTAAAAAAATTTAGTCATCTGTCAAATCCCTTGAAATATTAGACATTCTATACAATGCCGAGATTCACGTTTTGCCAATAACATATACGTATATGCACAAACAGTTAAGAATAATTGATATTAGTTCATCACATTTACGTAAAGATTTATTTTAAGTTTTGAGAAAATTTATACAAAATATTCATGTAAAAAGAGTTCTGAAATTTCTATTGGAAAATGTTTTTTGAGAGAATATTTGTAAAAGCAATGTAATTTTAACATTTAAACCCTTATTTTTTTAAATTTTAATTAAATTGAATTCTATTTCTGTGTATTTAAAGATAATTACTTGAAGAGCGTTACTCATAATTGTAATATTCTATGATGAACTCATTTTAAAATGATTAGTGTTTGATGGTTACTCATAATTAATATAATTATACAAGAGGATTAATATTGTCATTAATACAAATTGCAGTCTGAAGAGTCCAGATTTCAGCTAATTTGTTATACAGCGTTTTTACGAACTCTCTGTACAAACTTTTAGGGGAGGTTTTGAATATATTTTACCAATAAACTGGAGATTGCAAATAAATCCTTGATACATAAACGCTGTCTGAGACTTCTTCATATCAGAAAGTAACGCTATTTATTATTTTTCAAAGACAATTATAAAACATGAAGGTAAACAACTAAGTGAGGCTCTGAAGGAGGAGTGGGCGAATATACTGGTATCATGCAAGTAAACATCATTACGTCAAAGGGTAGGACGACCAGAAAGAGTATTAGATATTATAAATCAAAAACTGTGGAGCGATATGACCAGAAAGAGTATTGTTTGTATGTGGGATATTTCCAATAGTTGTTGGATATTGGCATTATTATATAATAGTAAAAATTGCAGTAAAATTCACAGAAATACAATGTTCGTGCTTATACTGCGCTGCCACTTCGTCAGGTACGTCCCTGTCCAGTAGCGTATTGATCATCCATAAGCCTTCAAAACCGCCTGTATTCATTTGAACTTGGATTCATCGAGATGCTGAAAACGTTCAACAGGAATGCTGGCTCATGCTGACATGAAAACTTCACGCAATTCCCGGATATTTGATGGAGATGTAGGCAAGGAGCGAACGGCCCTTTACAGTTCATCCCAAAGATTTTTAATGGTTAAAGAAGAACTCATGTTCCTGGAACCAGTCTATAGTGGCTCTGGTCCTGTGTGCTGCTGAAAGGAGTCTTCTGCATGCGGATAAATTGTGAACTTGATCTGCAACAATGTTTATATATCTTTGGTGTTCAAACGACAGTCAACAGATATTAGAGGACCCAATTCATGCCAAGAAAATATTCCCCACATCATTACTCCGCCTCCACCGCCTTACAAATTCAGCACCAGATATAAGGGGTCCATGCTTCATGTAATTTTCGCCAAATGGACCCCCTCACCTAGATTCGGCTGACCAGGCAACTTTTTTCCAATCCTCAGTGGTTCAATCCTTGTGCTGCTGTGCCCACAGGAGGCGCGATTTCTTGTTCTTCTCTAACAGCATTGGTACACGAAATGGTCTTCGGTTTTAGTAGCTCATTCAAGCCAAGGTGTGCGACAAGTTGTCCGTTTTGATATTTTTTCTGGCTAGCTGAGTTGTAATGAGCAATCATTTGTGCGATTGTTGCCTTTCTGTTTTCGCGTTTAAATCTTGACATTCACCTCTGCCTTCTTTCATCAGCGAGTGTTTCCATCCACAGGCTACAAGTTTTTTGTTCCTTCACCCACTCTCGATAAACCCTTGAAACTGTGGTACGTGAAAAGTTCAGAAGAGTCGCCGTTTCTGAAATGCTCATTCCAGCTAGTGTTGCGCCTACCATCACGCCACGCTGAAAGTTAGTCAGATCACTGGTTTTCTCCATTTTTGCTATGGTTTCACGGTTAGCTAACAGTAAAAAATTGCTTCAAGATATTTATATTGTCATCATTTGACACACAAAACAGTTTCATCATTTGTGATGTGTACGGTCGGGTGCAAAAAGGTTTTTACCTGCTCCGTAGGAACTGTGCTTACGGGATGTTGATCGGTTGCAAAATCAGGTACTTTTACTGAGAGTCAAGGCAGATTAGACTGGACCTGTCCCTTCTGAATGAAAACAGGGTAGCAGGTATACGCTTGGGATGTACTATTCACGTATATAAGTCTAAAACTTTTTGCACTAGACTGTAAAAGTGGCAGCTCTATGTAGGGGACGATACAAAAATTTCCAATCTGCAATTTTTATATAACGAGTATATACACGGTGAGTCAAAATTCGCAGTACACCCTGCTTTTTTGGAAAACCTTGCAGGAATTGGGAAATCTGAATAATCCAGTAAGATTTGGGTGAGGTGGTCTATCTTTTACGGTATGTACTGAACATGGCCGCCATCTTGAAATCGGCATCTTGAATCCAAGTCAATTTTTTAAATGGAAAGGGGGTCGTGTGATATATCAAATAACATTGCCTTTCCATTTAAAAAAATTGACTTAGATTCAAGATGGCCGATCTCAATATGAACCACCTCACCCATACCTTACTGGAATATTCAGATTTCCCAATTCCTGTAAGGTTTTCGAAAAAACAGGGTGTAATGCGACTTTTGACTCACCCTGTACTTAAGGAGAATGTTATGTGTAACTTTTATAAAAATGCTGGAATTAAATATTTAATTGGACATAAATGTTGGTGGACATTTCGTTTCCGGTATCCTACATGAATTTCATGAATTTGGGGGTTTTAAAGTTTTGAATTTAAAATTTTGAATTTGAAAACTGTGGTATTGTCATAACTAAAAGCTAGCAGAGTGATAAAACTATTTAGTGTACAGGAGGGGGAAGGCGGTAGACACGTAATTGAAAAAAATAATTCAATTTAATCATTGAAAGGGGTTATACCCAACTGACGTCAGGCATAACTAAAATAATTTTTGCAAGTCAAATGAAATCAGCCACTGGCTTATCCAATGTAACAAATCCGCATACAAGGATCTAGTGATAATTTTCAAAAATTAAAACGAAATATCTTCTTTCGATGAAGAACTTCTTCCATAAACGAATGCGACCTGATGCTAATGCGGAACCTGAGCAGTGGGGCATCTGATCGTTGACTCCAAACATACTCCTTCCATACGTCTTAATCTAAGGCTGGCTCCGTTTCGTACTCCTTGACGCTAAACATAGCTGGGCTAGGTTGAGTCCAAACCTCAAGATTTCCTTTTTCGGATGCATCAACGGGAATAGCGAAGAATGCCTCCTTATCCCAAAGGCTATCGTGGAAGGTTGCTAGTGGAAGAAAAATAACAAACAAAGATTAATAACCAGCCAGTTATCCTAATAAAGTCACAGAATCCATACACATTCACACGGCAATAAAGGAAACGTAAGAGTCTGAAAGTTCACTACCAAAAGCAGCAACGCGGCCTACCAAGCGCGGTAGCACGGCTAGGGCCCTGTCAATACTACTGGACGCTAAAGGCACGCAAATATTGCTTAGCGGCTCCTTCTTCTCTACTTTTGAAGTAGATGGGCAGATGGTATTGCCTCTACGGAATTAAGATCTAAAAAGATCTTACAGGTGGCATTATGCTACACCCAACGTAAAAAACTTAAACACCTCTAGCGAGGCAACATGAACTTGGCCCACAGCTTTCGCTGGTCGGAAGCTAACTCCCGACACCTACCCGCTTTGGCCACCCGGGTAGGCACTGAAGGTCGCAATTGCCAACTTCTTCTCTGCTTTTGAAGCAGATGGGCAGATGGTTTGGTTTGGTTTGGTTTGGTTTGTTTGGTATTAACGTCCTTTTCAACTGCTATGGTCATTTCAGGACGGCGTTATAGGGGCCGCAAATTTTGCCTCGCAAGGGTTCTTTAACGTGCAGCCAGCAAACGACAACACGGGACCAACGGCTTTACTTCCCTTCCGAAGGAAGTGCGTGATCTCAGGATTTCCCCCTGAAAAATCCTCGTCGTCCTCGGCCGGGATCGAACCCGCGTACTCGGGCATCAGAGGCGATCACGCAAACCGCTGAGCCACCGAGGCCGATATGGGCAGATGGTATTGCCCTCTACGGAGTTAAGATCTAAAAAGATCTTACAGGTGGCATTATGCTACACCCAACGTAAAAAACTTAAACACCTCTAACGAGGCAACATGAACTTGGCCCACAGCTTTCGCTGGTCGGAAGCTAACTCCCGACACCTACCCGCTTTGGCCACCCGGGTAGGCACTGAAGGTCGCAATCGCTAACTTCGTCTGCTTTTGAAGCAGATGGGCAGATGGTATTGCCCTCTACGGAGTTAAGATCTAAAAAGATCTTACAGGTGGCATTATGCTACACCCAACATAAAAACTTGAAAAACACCTCTAACGAGGCAACATGAACTTGGCCCACAGTTTTCGCTGGTCGGAAGTTAACTCCCGACACCTACCCGCTTTGGCCTCCCGGGTAGGCACTGAAGATCGCAATCGCTAACTTCGTTTGGCGAGACTGAAGTTTGCAATTGCCACTGGTTTGAATTCGATTGGATATCCCTGTAGGCATCTACAAATCCATTCACAGCTGGGCTAGAGGTCCCTTGTTGAACGGCGCCGTTTTCGGGATCCGTCAAGACGAAATCATCAATCCTGGCTTGTGGATTGCGTTCAAAAGCCTCTGTTCCTGAATTGGTTTTCTCCGTTTCTTGAACAAACGGGTCGTTGGTCTGTGAGCGGGATTTCCGGTCACCCTTGTCGGACGGCTTTACCTCAGCGAGGATTCCGGGCAGAATCGCACCTCGTAGTTGAGAATCACCCTTAACGAACCGTTTGGAGGGGAATAAAAGTTTATCTGGCTCGTTGTGATAGAAAGTGCGAGTATTGTAGCCAACTCCGTTTCTGTATCCAGTCTTTAAGTTAATGGCTCCGCACGTTGCCACCGAAGAGCACTTAAGTGTAGTCTTACCGGCGTAACCAGCTTTTCCTCTGTTTTCTGGAACCCTCCTTAATTTCCAGCTGCTGCTCCTTGCCTGATATGCACTCTCCGTTCCGGGCTTGGTGCGTCCGCTTGGCTTTTCATCACCATTCACCTTCACGTCGGGTTTCGTGGTTTTCGCAGTCCAAGAGCGGTTCCATCCTCTCTCGCTCAAGTCATTTTTCTTCTCCCCTTTCCTTTCCAAATTCCTCCCGACGAAAACTTCTCTTTTCTTTTCTTCCAATGAGGGAACGACCCGATCTCTCTTCTTCCGACCTACTCTATTTCCTTTCCAAGGGGTCGGCTTTTTCTTCGCCTTCTCTTTCTCCATTTCTTCTGCCGCCTTCCCATTGGGTTGTTGCTCTGATGTCATTAAATGCGGAGAATCTCCTTTTACCTTCATTGTCACCTCATTCACATTCTCCAATCTCTGCCAAAACCGAGGTGACAGGCATTTTAGCAAGTTTTTTTTAAAGTATTGTATGAGGTTAAAATTGTTATTAAAAGTTAATTTTTTAAATAATGAGTGCATTAAGCTTTTAGATTTTTTAAAGATCATTGTAACTAACCTGAATTGTTAAGTACAGTCGGGTGAAAAAAGGTTTTTACCTGCTCCGTAGGAACTGGGCTTACCGAATGTTGATCGGTTGCAAAATCAGGTACTTTTACTGACATTCAAGGCAGATTAGACTAGACCTGTCCCTTCCGAATGAAAATAGTGTAGCAAGTGTACGCTTGGGATGTGCTATTCACGTGCTCAACTATGAGTCTAAAAATTAAGCAACAAACAACACATTAAGAACAAGTCATTATGTTCAAACGTTGGCTACTGATTTTAATGTATGTTATAGAGTAAGTACATCATATTGTGAAACAATAAGAAGAAGATGCAAGATTTCCTACAAAATTTTCAAGATATTCAGTTTGTGTACGCCCAGATGGTGTGTGTTGTTAGGAACTGGTTCCAGAGTTTTTTGAATGTTTTTATCATTAATGTTCGATGGTGTGACACTTTTAATATGGAGTGTGATTGCCACGAACAACAATACACTTCGGCCTGACACTGTCTCTGCCTGCTGCCAATAAGGTATTGGAGGAAGTAATTGCCGTTGTTACTGAAGAACAGTTCTGAGTGCCTGGAGGTTCGGGATGGGTTTGCAGACGTCCAATCGGTTGTCATAGAACATACATGACAGACCACTCCACCGATCGTCAGTTTCAGGTTCGAGGTACTGGTCTATCTTTCGCAATTTGAGTGGACGGATATTATCGTCCATTAAATAGGCTTCAGATCCAATGGCTCCTATGAGAGGACGAACATACGGTCCAAGGATCTCCTCGTAATTTCAAGCCCCTGCATTCCTCTATCAAAGATATGGAAGTCTGTATGTCCACCTACTGTGATGCCTCCCCATACCATCAGGCCATACCTCCAGAACTGTCTCTTTCAAGCACATTTTTAAGGTGATACCGTGTTCCTGATTCTCTCCATATCAACAGACGTCGAGAACCAGTCACGATGTTCTGGACACCAGCTCAATGCAGCTATCTAGAGACAGTTGCTGAGAAACAGTTTTTCCAGCCGTTGCTGTAAGGTCCGCGCCAAGTTGGCATGCTGTGAACGTCCTATGGGGTCTTGCGTTTAAAATCAGAAATCGGAATTCTCTGGCTAATGCTGTGGACGTCCAAAACGTGTATCTTCTACCGATGATTTGTGTTGTTTAGAACCGATTCCAGAGTCGGCTGATGACACTGCGACCCACAGTAAGCATAATTGTAACGTGGAAATAACTACAGCAGAATAGAGGTGCGATAGAAAACAATGTTTATTAAAGACAACATCAAAATAGAAATAAAGATAATATTCTTTTACAATACTGAGCTTCTTGTCAGTTTGAATTTTTAAATATGAATTAATAATTATAAATTAAATATACATCTCATGACCAACAAAGCAAGGCAAAGTTTGTGCAATATAGATAAGTTTCAATTTGTAACAATGCATAAAATTCCTGTTATTCAGGCTTTTCTTAGAATTGCGAGTTCTTAGTACTTAACAATTTCTTGAAAATCTTTAAAAATGATCAGTAATGGCTGCAATGCCTGTTACACATGTTCCAACTGCTGGGAGTACAGGTCTACAGTGATGGTTTGGCCAGTTGATAGCAGCTCGTAGTGAACCATTTGGCGTCTAGTCCACCAGACACAGAGCATGATCTTGCGTGGGTTTAGGGGTGGCTTTGAGGTGTGAGGCACGGTGTCCCGGGGAGACAACCAATATTTCAGTGTTTCATGGAGAAACATTGGGAACGCTTAGGACTGTCATACAGGACCCGCTTTTCGTCACTGGTAAGTATTTGATTAAATATGGGTGCGTTACGATGTCAAGAAAGCAACGACATGCAGGCTGTCGCTCGTTGATTCTTGTTAGATTCCGAAAATGTGTAGGGTACCCATTTGCTCAACTTGTACGTCTTTCCTAGGCTGTGAAGGTGACGTCTAACTGTTTCATCAGAACCTGATACCGTCTGGCAAGTTTACCACATGTTAAACTGCTGTCCTCCTCTATGGCCGTTTCCAGGGCCTGGTCATCTAAGGCTTGGGGTCGACCACTGTGGGGTTCATCAGAAATGGCAAATTCTCTCGATCTGAATTTCTGGAACCAATGCCCTGCGGTGCGTTCATTGACAGCATCATCCCAAAACGCAAGACACATTCGGCGACTTGATGCTGCTGCTGACAAGCCCACCTTGAAATCATAAAGCAAACAACACTCAATCATCCCCTTCGATATCTCCATTTGTCTTCACTTCTGCACGAGATGTGATTGATGTGAATACCCAACAGCCCTGTATTTATACAGGCTAACCTTCCTGCTCTACCCTGACAGATTTTGGACCACACTGTACACTCATTTGCATATCTTCTATCACTTTTTATTATGGCAAAATAAAAACGGCAAGAACTTTTGTAGTTACCTGGTATAATAAGTTGGCACCTTAAAAGAATCAAACTCACACAATCTACAAGTGAGCATTAACAATCTTTAAAAGACAAGTGCTCGTACAATTTACAATAGAGCAACTCAGGGCATCATAAGATAAAGAGCTATCAATCACGCAATTAACAATAGCTCTCACTTTCAAGGTTTAGAAATCCACCGATGCTGTCAGCTAAATAGGCTACAAGCCCGCATGGAAAGATTCCGTCTCAGAATTCATACTGTTTAATCAAATTTAAGTCCTCAAAAAGTTCGGTGCCATGTTGGATATCAAATCGTTCGAGCCACACAATGCTAGGTAGGTATGAAAGTTAACGTGTTAACTTATCGAGTTCCCCAGTAAATTATTTTATATAAAAATTATTAACATCACTTAGCTTAACATCGCTAATTCCACAAAGCCGTCTGGAGAGCGGGACTCGTTCATTTTTATCCAAAGGAGAGTGCTTCTCGGCATTACAATTTGGCGGTTTCTCCAAGACGTTATCTTCAGATAAAGAAATGTAAAAATTGTAAGATACAGAGTTCAAATCACAATTCCTTCTAATGCTTACTAGAGAATCCTTTTTTCCCACGCCGGTATTCAACTGTTTCAATCTCAGAATTTGCTTTTTCACTGCTCCTCTATTCTTTTCGCTCATTTATCTTGAAAACCGCATTTCCAAACAAAATCTTTCCCACATCCTGACGCCAGACATTA
>JAHWFO010037498.1:32305-74940 GCA_023313115.1 Rhysida immarginata
AAAAACAGTTCGTTTTGGCAGAGAAAGAAAAAACCCGTGTCTGCAGACGCATTAGAAGAGGTTTCGCTTCAGGTGGAAGAGGACATAGCACGTGTGCGGGGTGTAGGATAGGCCACGTTCAACTGTCCATAAGATCATGCGGAATATCCTCCGATATTATCCGTACAAACTTTCACTTGTGCAGCAGGTGCTTTCACATGATTGTGACGATCGAATCCAGTCCTCACTTCAGTTTCTTGCTCTCGTTTAAGTTGATGCAGAATGGCGGTGGAATATCCTCTGGATAGACGAAGAGCATTTGGGAACCAGAAAATCTGGTTAAGCTCTAGAGCTCCAGAGGACATGCTCGATTAGCGGACAGCGATATGCTTCGCTGTTAGAGAACGAAATTGTTCTGACTCTGCAAGCCCATCAGTGCCTTGCACGCACAATCTATATGCAAGACGAAACTCCTCCACACATAGCACTGTGTGTTAAGGAATGTTCTTAGACGACATTTTACATGTGACTAAATGAGTAATTAGTTCTTAAAACGCCCTCTGGTGGCGAAATTCGTAACTAATTTTTTTTTTTCGTTGATACAAATTCCCATCCCTTCATTACGTCCTCCACAAAATTTCACACTTTTCTGATGACTGGTTTCGCCTGTAGGCAGTTTTGCAATAGGGTCCTTTAATTATGGGCACCCTGTATTATATAACCTGGCCAGAGAAGATGTAAAATCGGAACCTAAACTAAAAGAAACATGTAAATCGAATCAGCGATTCTCGAGTTATAAGCGCACTAACAGAATCGGCATTTCCGTTTTATAATATGTATAGAAGATATAGAAGACAGGAATACCCTCACTTTTATCGAGAAAATGCGCAGTAAAAGATTGTTACTCACTAAAATGACTATTCATTGTTAGGAGGATAAAACATAGCAACAATAAACTTTTCTTAATAAACTTTTAAGTTAAAAATACAATTTTAAAATAAATCAGTATGCTATACTGACTCTACAGGGTGTTTCAAATAAAGTGTGTTAGCCAAATATTCTAAAAACCGTTACTCAAACTAAAAAACTGTTAGTGCAGTTCTATACCAAGTGGTATGTGCCGAATTTCGTTGAATTGTTAAAATGATGTTCGCCCCAATTAAGGGGTCACATGATTTTTATTTCAGAAACCAAAATATATAGAGTAAAAATATCGATGAGAAACTTGTAGAGAATGAAAACTTTTTATGTGCGTTCATGAAGCTTGCTGATGGTTGGATAGGAGAAATTCTCTATCTGTGAACCGGGTATCCGCCTTCCATTGGGCTTTCCACCTTGGCAATTTGGTTGTTTTTAAGACACTTAGGGACAGCATGACTGTACAGTGTGTCTGCGATAACCTAATTGGTAGAAGCGACGAGCATATGACACTTGAAGTTCCTGGATCGAATCCAAGTCACAGAGTTTTTCTTTCCTTTTTTTGTCTAATAATATCATTGTAGAGTATGGTCGAATTAGTCTGAAAATCGTCATTCCAGAATAGCTTTATTTGGCTAATGTTTGAGAAAAATTGAGACAAATATTCTGGGAAAGTCTAAATTTGAAATACTGGCTTTCAAGAATTTGAAGCTTACTGGTAGAACAAATAAAAAGTTACAATGAGAGTCAATTCACAGGAAAATGTTCAAATTGATGTCCATCGAATGCAATATATAAGAGAAGTCATTTGTGGAAATTAGCATACATTTCCGTCATACTTTCAGTTCTAACAGCAGCACAGATATCGTGGAGAAGCATAGACTCGATGACATTTGAATGTGGAGAAGCATAGAACAATTTCTTTCAGATAACCCCACAAAAAGAAACCAAGAGGAGTTAAGTCTGGTGATCTTGGAGGCCACCTTACTGGTCCGAACTGTCTAATCCAGTTGTTTCCGAAAGTTGCTGTCAGTAGATCAGAGGCTGTTCGCACCTTGTGAACTGGTTACATCGTCATGCTGAAGCCATAGATCATATGTCCATTCAGAAATTCATATCTTTGTAGCTCAACATAACGAATGCCATTTAGATTTTGATGGAAAACACTGGTCGAATAAAGCTGCCATTCCAAATTCCACACCAAATGTTAATGGACCAATGACGTTGGTAGGAAGCCTCCCGTATAAAATGGGGATAACTATCTCACCAAATGACCCCATCCCTCCTGAATTTTGCCTCATCCATCTATAGATATAAAAGAAGAAACTGACTGAGTGAGTGAGTGATTAACGCACTGTCCAAACCATAAGGCCTAGAAACTAGAAATTTTGTACAGAGGTTCTTTACAAAATATACAGTAAGTGAGCACTAAGAAGGGGTTTTTCGAAATTCATCCCCTAAGAGGGGAAAAGGTGGGTTGAAAGTCTGTTAACACATTAACTGGTGTGGCACTACATAATTAACCAAATTTTTCCATTTCAGCCGGCAAACGACTACACGGGACCAACGGCTTTACTTCCATTCCGAAGGAAGTGCGTGATCTCAGGATTTTCCCCCTGAAAAAATCCTCTTCGTCCTCGGCCGGGTCGAACCCGCGTCCTCGGGAATCAGAGGCGATCACGCAACCACTGAGTCACCGAGGCCGATTGTGTTGGTGACGACCTGACAGATCGTTCGATGACGTCCCACAAATGTTCAATGGGATTGCAATCTGGGTTACGTGGAGGCCAAATCATTGTCGTGAAATCGGCAGCATGTTCCTCCAGCCACTGCCGTGTCACAAGGGCCGTGTGTGGAGCGCATTATCCTGCTGGAAGATGACGTCGCCCGCGGGGTAAAAACAGTTCATGAAGGGGTGCAGGTGGTCATCCAAGCGGATAGACGTAGGAAATAGCACACAGAGTGGATGTCAGATGCACCAATGGACCCTTTGCAAGCCACGAGAAAACACCCCAGATCAGTATGGAGCCTACACCTACCTGAGTGGTCCCCACCTGACAAGCGGGGTCCATGGCTTCTTGTGGCCTGCGATACGACCATCGGCCAGATACAGCTGAAACCATGACTAATCGGATCAGGCAACCCTTCGCCAGTCCTCAACGGTCTAATGTCGATGTTGGTTGGTCCAGGCTAGGCGTTGCTAACGATGTACAGCTGTCAAGAGTGGCACCCGTCGTGGCCTCCTGCTTCCAAAGCCTGCAGCTGCCAAGGTTCGCCGAATTGTCGTCGTGGACACAGTTGTGGGACGTCCCTGGTTGTAACGCATAGTGATTTGGCCCGCTGTCGCCCTTCGGGTCAGCAGTTCAGTTGCAAGCCGGATGACCCGGCGAAAACCTCTGGCATCAATGAGGCGTGGGCGGCCCGTCCGCTGTCCGACATGGGTTGCCACCCCTCGTTGGGTGTACTCTCGATAGACCCTTGCAATGGTTGTCACCCCGGGGTTGGCTACATCTGATATTGAGGCACCCATCCGTCTGGCACTAATAATCATCCCCCGTTCAAATGCGAATAGCTCTCGGCGTGCTGCCATTTCTGCAGCTAGTTTTGCTTATATGATTGTGTGATATCAAGAAGTCCTGTGCACCTGCATTCCTAGAATGGAAGCAGCGGGATCTGTCTCATTTCGGACAGGGAACATGATTGGAGAGGTGTGCCATAACGTTTGGTGAGTGAGTGTATAATCCACACAGTAATGCAGCATCATGGATACTACTATGTGGGAATGCAGTGAAATAGGCGACGACATCTGCATCTTCTACCCCTCTATTACCACCTCTCACATTAAATGTTCCTGTTGTTCCTAATCTCGTGATTGCTCTAAGAATGGTATTTTGATTTGATTGGCGCTACTTGCATTTTGGAAACCTAGCATTAAAGGTTCTTATAGCTGCACAAAAATTTCTGTGACTTTTACCATAAATTATGATCATTTCAGTTAATTGTTCTGCTGTAATTGCAGGCATTTTAGTACTTGTGTCTTCCAAAAGGAGAAAAATATTATTTACATTGAATGTAAATTAGAATAGAAAATTATTTGTCAGACAATCCCTATTCCGGAATTAGAATAATATCAATTACTGTTATATTTTCTTAAAATTCGTAAAATACTTTTACTAAAAATAAGATCAATTCAATTTTAATTATCTTCTGAACTGTGTAGTTAACAATACAGGAAGTCTTGAAATTAAGACTTTCACAATATGATTGTCTCAAATTTTCTCAAACATTATCTAGATAAAGCTATCTTGGAATGATGATCTTCAGACTAATTCGACCATGCAAGGTTCTCATTGACATTCTCATCTTTTTTCGTTGGTTTTCGAGATAAAAATCATGTGACCCTTAATTGGCGTCAAACATCAATTTTAACAATACCATGAAATTCGGCACGTGCCAGTTGCTATAAACTGCACTAACAGTTTTTTAATTGAAGTAACGGTTTTTAGGAAAGTTGGCCGTTACACTTGATTTGAAATGCTCTCTATATTGTGACAACGAGTCCTCTCTTGTTTTAGAAAAAACAGCTAAAAAAATTTCGAATTTAATGACTCATTAATGTATTAGGTATTTCAACTTTAACTGGAGTGGAATTGATATTTATCAAGAATGTGTATTACAGAAATGCTAGAGCATTTTCGCTGTTCATCTTTAATTAATTTGCCTTTACAAGTCTAGCGTGTGAAAATTCTCCGAGGACATTTCGGTTATTTCCTAAAATAATGTTTATCGATAAATATTTTGTTTACTATCGGCTCAAATAATAATTCAGTTTAAAGGTGAAATTTTCATTGTTTTCATAACCTGAAATTTCAATTGGCATGTTTATGATAGGACTTTTAGCTAATGCGAAAAGTTTTATTTAAGAATAAGAGGGAGAAAACGCACTAGATTCTTATCTCTTCGCTTAGGTGTTGTTATTTTGCTGCGAACTACATTATCTTCGTTAGAAATGATTGATTTTATTTTCCGTACATAAGCTCTTATTAATGATTCCAGAACACGATTTAGATCTGAATTACTCTGTGAGGAAGGAGGCGGCCGTTATACTGTTCAAGGCCTTTCTTTACGGCTCTTAAGCGGTGGTCTCGACACAATGATGAATAGGAGAATGGCAAGGAATCAAACGGGCGCAACGACCTACGTACAGCAATATTTGCCCCAAAAATCGTTCGTCATGTTTATGGCTTAAAACAGAAATTTTCCATACAATAAGTCGTCGGACTGAACTTTTTACCGATCAATAAACCAATGACAAATTGAGTCGAAATGAGTTTCTTTCCGCCCTCTCCCCTTCTAAAGCGGTTAAAAATATTATTTGGATTCTGTTCTATATTGATAAAAAAATGGGTCTATTTTTGAATTAAAGAGGAAGCAGAAAATTAATTCAGAAAAAGCGGAAAAAAAATCGAAGATATGATTTAAACTTTTATTGATTTTTGTATTGTGATAAAAAGTATTTATTAAAGAAATTATTTAATTTGATTTTTTTACTCGACTGACAAGCACTGTTTACTTACCCGGTGCTGATATAAATAAGATATTAAAATAATATAGGATTTGAATGATTAAAACTTAGGCTCTTCCAGCCATCTGCTTTAAACCGTACGTCATAGTTCGCTTGGGAATTAATATGAAACGTCCTTTCATTAATTAAATTTTTGTCATTTTTTGAAATATTCAATAGAATATAAACGTTAAAGTTAATTAATATCTAGCAAGAGCTTCATTCTTCTTTAAAGTGTTTACTGATCCCACTTGGCTTTCCTAAATATTTTATCGTCTAAGTTAAACTTTTGCCATAATAAAACGTGGTCGGAAACTAAACCTACGGTTTTATAGTTTACCTGAATAAATGAAGTTTTTTTTAGGAACGTTCTATAACTTGTCTGGTTATTATTTGTGTTAGACAGATAGAACTGACTCTTTCTCGACCTCTTATGCGAAGCATTCTTCATGCCCTCTTCTTAACTGACTTTTCATAGATTTTCTTAATCCTTTTGCTGATACTGTTCCTGTTACGAGGGTCACTCTGAAAGTATTTAGCCAGGAACGCTGCGTGCATCCCATCACATTTGTTATATTTTTTCCAAGCACTGAACGATATCAAGCACGTGCAAGCACGTTATGCAAGCACGTGCAAGCACTGAACGATATCAAGCACTGAACGATATCAAGCACGTTACATTGTTTCGCTCGCGCACTGGCAAATAGACATGAAACACAATGGAACTGAGTCAGCAGGTACTGCATGCAATGATTTTCTATGATTATTTCAAAGGCTTAAAAATGTCGGAGTGTTTTGAAACTTTACAACAAGCATTTCCAAGGCAGAGCTCCGAGTATAGTTTCGTCCTGATATTGCGAGTTTAAGAGAAGAAGACGAACCTCGCAGTGGACGGCCAGCCAATGCAGTTACGCCGGAAAACATCCGTGATGTATCGGGATATGATCGCGAATAACAATAGGGTAACTATTCCCGGATTGAGGCAAGCCTGGGCATCGAATCATCAGCGGTTAAAACGATCAGCACGACCCCCTCCAAATCAGGAAGGTTTCTACACGATGGATTCCTGGTGCCAAGAAATGATCGAAAGGTTCAACAACGGGAATCAAAACGTGTCAACGGCATCCCCACAGGTGACAAAATATGGCTCTATCATTACGACCCCGAAACTAAGAAACAATGCACACAGCTCACCAAAGGGCAAAGACCACCACGGAAATGCAAACATTTCCAGTGTGATCGGAAGGGATGGTACCAACTTTCTTCTGTTTCACTGGCCATGTGCGCACTACTGCGCTTGATAACAAAAAGATATAGCAAGGTGGTATTAGACATCCTGCGTGCCAAAAATCCTAGAAAAATAGAAGAAGCGTCTGATGACCAGAACAAGATATTTGTTGACAACGTTCCAGCACATCTCGCATCTCCCCTATTATCCAGACTTGGCAACTTGCAAATCAAGATGAAGCTCAGAGGGTTCATTTCGACAGTGACGATGACGTCCTGGCAGCGTACAAGGACTACATTTTGGAGCTCACTGCTCAATACTCGAAAAAATGCATGTTCGATTTGTTCAGGATCATGAAACTTTGTATAGAAGCTAAAGAAGAGTACTTCGAAAAGTGCTAAAAGAATGGTCTTCCTAAGATGCATGTAGCTTTCCTGAGTACCTTTCTGTTTGTTTGTGTGTCTATCTGTCCGTCTGTTTGTCCTACTGCAGTCGAGGATGCTTTAACTTTTTCAACTTTTTTTTTCGCCAGTTGATAACGACCCTTCCTGAGCTCACCTGGTTAGAATGTCATTAAAATTGGTCTAAAAGTCACGTGACTATAGAGACCTATACTCCTTCCCCCTCATTAAATTCTAACTCCCATTAAATTTTAAATTCGCCAAGCATCTGCGTACCCATGTGCAACCATCACAATGCCAAAGTGTGTAATAAGACACGTCGTTCCATACAACATTTTAACCGTCATTGAGCACTGGTCATTTTGATATTTGGTTATGGGCAGCTGGCCATTCAGAGTAACCATGATGCCTATCCAGGTCCCCGCAAACATGCCAGCAGAAGCTAACTATATCCTGAACTGCTTACGCGCGGTGTTTGAATACGCGCAGGTGTCTGTCGGTGAGTTAATGATGTCTCACAGTTGTTTTATCTATATGATTCCACTTTATAATGGCACTACCTACAATAGACTTGAATAAGCTTAACAGGCCCGAGCTAACTTCCTATTTAAATAACATTCAATGATTTTTCTGTAGGACTCATTTTGTTTGAGATAACTGACTTAATTCATGGTTTAAAGCTTTATTAACGCAAATTATAGTTCGCTTCACCTTGTCACTAATGTCATTAACGAAGCTTTCCATTTCTAATGGATGTTCCAATACTTTTACCTAAGTTGGGACGTTTTCAAGAAAATAATTTTTTTAGAAATGAACTGTATTAAAAAAGACACTAGTCCATGAATCATCAACAGAAGCTATTAATACAATACAAGAAAAAAATTATAGGAACTAAAGAATCGTAAGTTAATTATGGGATTTTATTATTGTAACAGCGTCTAATAGAGCCTAAGACGGAAATAGCAAACTACAGTATAAAATGACACAAAACACTTAACTTTTCTTATGTCGACTTTTGGCTTTTATTTGTTACATGCAAAACAAGTAAACGGAGAAGATATGAATTGAAAAAGGTCATGCAGGTTCCATATGTCCATTCTTTGCACTACATACACAATAGTAAATGGAAACTGTTCCGGCATAGGAAGACGATGACTTTGAACATCGTCTAACACCATAGAAAATCTAATGGTGGCATGAAGCACATGCTGCTATGAAAATAACCTATTTATATAAATTTAATATAGGATATTCACAGTTGATCTACGATCTTTTTATCTTCGACAGATAGCACGAGACATTGATGATACGTTTTACTTAGAAGTAACAGTACAAATATTCACCAATAGACGGCGCTCTAATACAGATGGTATTAGAGTCACTGTATAAGAAAAGTCATTGTTCCTATACAGTGACTCTAAATGGCATTTCTTTGCATATATGGAAAATGTCACCCCCTGTGACTTTTGATTGTGGGGTTTCCTGAAGGAAAAGATCTACCAGCATCTGTGCTAGATCTGAAGGATAGCATTCGGCGCCATGTTCTTGATATTCCGGCAGAGTCACTTCGGTCAACTGTGGAAAATATGGTTCTGTGGTTAGAGAACATTGCTGAACATGACGGGGGACATTGCTACTTTATTATGTTATTTCACATTGATAAAGCATATGAAATTAATTTATGTGTATTGCAACGCCACCTATCGGTAGATTTTTGTACTAAATTTTTTTATTTAACAAATGTCAAGCGCATCATTTGAATTATCTGTAATTATCTCTCAAGTGGGAAATTTATTTCTTGCTAACCCTGTATAATTAGGAATAAACCCAGTGTTTGCTATTTTTCAGCTTTAGGAATTGGAATTTTTTTTTTCTAAATAAATAGGGAGTGCAAGTGTGACGTCAGTCCTTGGAATTCTTCAGTCACGTGACTCGATTTGGTTCCAAACAAGTCTTCTCGCTTCGGGATTTAACATGGTTCCAACGTAGGGATGGAATAAAATCGCTGTGTATAAGCCCAGTGTTTATAACACATTTAAGATGTGAAATTGTTTAGTTCCTCACTGCTCAAGAAGGAGCCAAAACAGCGATTTAGACATCTATCGTTTTCCCAAAGAAAGAAAGATCCGCGAACGATGGCATTCTTTAGCTAAGTGATTAAAAGTGATTAAAAAGCGTTCTAATATTAATGTATAAATTATATAATGGGATTAAATGTCTTAATAATAGTATCAATTACACAAATTAACATAATAATTTAAGAGATGTCATTTTTACTGGCCGCCCGTTTCAACGTTACTAGTACGTATATTGCGTGGTTCCAATGTTTGGAACCAGCGATCCCATTTCCTAGGCTCTCGGCCCGTTCATCGCGCAAATGACGTCAGCTGTGACGTAGTCACTTGCACTCCCTATAATATCTCTCAAGCTTATTTCACTCGTTTTAAACCTTATTATAATGTGTTATCATTTGAAGTATTAGATGCTACCGAGTGTATTTAAAACATTTTTGGAATGCTGCTGACAGGGCAAATGAAGTCTTAAACCAGAAAAAATTTCACTCGGAATTTCAACATGCTACTCAAAAGGAATTTATGAATTTTGTTTGTGAAGCGCTGAACGTATAGTTACAAGATTAGTGTCTTTGACGTTAACATAGGGAGTTCT
The DNA here is from genome assembly GCA_023313115.1 of Rhysida immarginata. Taxonomy (NCBI): domain Eukaryota; kingdom Metazoa; phylum Arthropoda; class Chilopoda; order Scolopendromorpha; family Scolopendridae; genus Rhysida; species Rhysida immarginata. Next base: position 42,063 of record JAHWFO010037498.1, read on the forward strand.
ACCTGGCAGAAATGCAGAAATTGTTTAAAAATTATAAGTAAACTTTATTATTACAAAAGGTTATTACGGAATCGTAAGACTATCAGATGAAATAATAATCTGGAAGACAGCCCCTAAAGTCATAATTTCAAATGCTTGAAATATCAAAATCTCTAAAATTAAGATTCTTGAAAATTACAATCTCAAATTACGGTGCTGCTATTCGATCACCAGCATTGTTTTCACCATGCTTGTAGTCTTTAATGTGAGGCATACGGAATAGATTTCTGCGTAACCAAAACATATTGCAGAAGAACAGAACGAATTTTTTTTCATTTTACGCAAGCGCCAGTTTCCTCTTTCTTCTGTGCATACTGAATGATGAATGAATAAATTGAATGAATAGATGAAGCTGAAAAAGAGCAGTACCATATAGAATGTGAACGTGAACGTATATTTTGCGGGAGCCAGACATAAAGAAAATTAAAAATACGATTTTTCGCACGAAAATAAAAAAAAAAACTACGAAAACGAAATAATTTAAGTGGCAATTTCGTATTTGCTCATGATTATTTTTTGTTTTCGTCAAACAAGTTGCGCTGCGCCCACGAAACAAATTTTTCATGTTTAGGAAACTAAAATTTGTTTCCCTTGTGGCATTCGGCCCTGATCAAAACGAATTTTTCCAGCCGATTTGAAAATTAGTTATCAACATTTTAGAATAGACATTTTATCAATATTTTGCTTAAGCTACTGCAGTAGGTAATTCCTGTTTATTTAATAGGGTTTTTGTGCTGTCGAAATGCATTTTACGTTCAAGCTGTTCTTCGACGAAGCTAAGGCAGGATTCACACTCAAATTGAATCCGCGACGGAAGACATGGACGGCAAGAACTTGCGGATAAGGAAACTCGAATATCAGGCAAAAAAACAGGATAGATGCCGTCTTGAGTTGGATTTCATCCTATTTTCTGCCCGATATTCGCGCTTTCTTGACCGCAATCCCCTGCCGTCGACCCTTCCGTCGCGGAGTCCGACATAGTGTGAATTCAGTCTAAGGAGTTCGGCGTCCATTATGAATCGGCTCAAAACAAGTTACAACTTATCGCTGATTCACTGAAGAGTCAATTCACTACGCCTAAGGAGAACTGTTTGGTTAACATTACTCTCAACGAGCTCTTACCTCTCCTAATATCATTGGCACCTCCGAGATTTTGAACTTCATTCAGCACCTGGAAAGCAAAAAAGGCAGCGGGCATCGATATAACATCACCAATAATGCGCACTCATTTCGTCTTAAGAAAATTCCAGACGAAATTCCCAACGAAAATCTTGGAAAATTTCATTACGAAAGTGGATAGACGAAAACGAAAAATCCATGTTAAACGAAAAATTTTAAAATGTATATATTTTTCGTTTTTGTTAGTATTTGATTTCGTACGAAAACTCACAAACTGTCTAATAACAGCTATTCCTGTACCCCCTTTACCACCATGTTTTTTTTCTTTTTCCTGAACTGCTACCGCCACCGAGCAAAGCCATCGCTTCCAAGTATGCTTGCGCGCAAACAGAGTTCCGGGGTACAGGTTCGGATGAGTATTGTCGACGCAAAATAAGTTGGCACCTCGGCTATTCCATACTGAAACTGCATTGGGGTGATTGTATACGAGGAACTAACGTAATAAAATGCTACTTGAAAAGAAAAGTTGAAGAAAAGAAATGTGATTCTCATTATTTGAAAAGGGGGCGATAGGTTTGCAATGCAATGAATTCGCGTAAAGAGGAAAGCAAAATCCTTAACGGCGGTTGCCAAAGAATTGCAGTTACAGCAGTGTTATTAAGCACAGTACCTTATTTTGCTGTAAAATTATTCGTTTGGAAATAATTTATATGATGAGGTAGGCATCCATGAATATTTATTTTATTTAAAAAATTATAAAGCACCCCGAGACATAGCCCCCCTCCAACATATAATCGTATTGTCGGCTGGTGGCCCCATTAGATCACTCGACAGCCTTGTCCTCGTTTCACTCGTGAATAAGCCACGGAAAATTTACAAATATCACCGAATTAATTAATAAAATAATAAATTAAGAAAATGGTCATTGATTACTATACAGATTTTTTATACCCCTGGATGACCGTTAGCTAATTTTAATAATTTATTTTTAAAAAAATATGTTTGTTTAGAAACTTGAGAATCCATTCAATTGTCGTCTGCTGCTACTTGTAGGAAGTAGTTCTAATGCTTTCATATGAAGTGGATTCCTGGGTATTGTTGACTGGTCAAGTTCGATCAAGTGCAATAATACACACATTGAGTCTTTGTAGCTATGTGGGCTCAAATTTTTTCCGTTTCCGCGGATTATTTTGAAAGAAACAAAATGTCGCGATTTCTTATTTTGCAAGCAACAATAGTAGCTTTAGGTGAGTAAAATATTTCAATTTTTCTGTGAAACGAATGAGATACAGGTTTAGATGGTTCTCTTGTCAATATATTATTATTTTCATATCATTATGTCCATTATTATGTTTAATATTGCTTATGGAGGCTTCTGTCGTATTTTATGTCTTTCAAATAAATTCCCTTGTAAAAATGCAAATAGATGTCTTTCAAAGAGTTTTTTTTCAAAATTTTTTCAAGATTATATTTTCGATATTTTCATCTCCGGGAACGTTTTTTACGATTTCGGAATTTTGAAATATTGATCTTCAGGGATTTCAGTATTCGGAATTATGGCTTTTGTGGTAGTCGTTCGGGTTTTATACCCAAGTCAGAGTCAAATTGAGGTCACATTTGAGCATAATGCTTCAAGTAAATATAAAAATAGCGAATTAATGAAAAATTTTTTAACCAAAAAAAAATAAAAAAATAAAAAAATTAAATACCGAAAAAATAAAGACAGAGGTTCCGATATATTAATTCCTCATTCCGGTCCATGATTTAAATTTGGCCTACGTTATTAAAATGGAATTAATACGTATTTTTTAAAATTTAGTTATTTATCTATTTCGATTACGACTACTCTACGATAATGAAACTGGCACATCCTAACTTACATGATATCTGACTTGCGCGTTGAAATCCATGCTCGCAATTTAAGAACTGATGTGATTTTATATTAGTAACGTGCTCGAATAACGTTGTCGCAGGCGGACAATGGCTAAATGAAAAGAACTTACTGACTTTGAGAGAGAAGTAATAATCGGGTGCCACATTGCGGGCATGCATATATCACGTTTAAGTATAGGTGATATCGTGAAGAAATGGAACACTACAGACAGCTGAACACGCATGTCCCATATCGAACGATCCCCAAAACTAAAGCGCCTTATCCAAAACTCACTAACGCGCCGACGGGTGTTGAAGCGCGTAGTTCATAAAACTGCAAGAAACCACTCCAAGTCATCAACAAATAGTTCCAACAAGCAATTGGAGTCTGTGTGCAGTAGAACGAGTGGTGTTTGAAACGCCGACATTGGACTGTCGCAGAGTGGAAAAAACATTTTATGCGGAGTGAAGAATCACGCTACACTCTGCTCCTGTCAGATTGAGTTGTTACGTTATCATGAATACCTTTAACCTGAGTCCATTGTTCCAGGAGTACCTTTAACCTGAGTCCATTGTTCCAACTGTTATGTTTGGTAATGATGGAGTCATGGTGATTTGAACTCTGGAGCCTAAAAAGGACATTTTGGACAATCGGATGTTTTCTACCTTGTGAGAATTTTTGGTAACGAATAACATTCGTGGATTGTTATTCTCAACGAATGTCAATCGCTACTGGTTGCCCACACAGAGCCCTGACTTTAACTCAATCGAACATTTATGAGACGCATTGGAGCGCCGAGTGAGGATCAGGGGCTGCGTTCGACATCCAGTGCTGACATAGCTAGGCTCTTACAGCAAGAATGGACCCAGATACAGGAAGTTGTTTATCGGAACCTTGCAGTAAGTATGCCCAGAAGAGCGGCTGACGTAATTTCAGCTAGCAGAGGTCTAGCAAGATATTAAATAAAACAAAACGCCAATTTCTTGTATCTGTATACTATCCGTTCCATTATTTGTTTTTGATTTTCAATTGTTGAAGTATAAAATCGTTTAATTTATTTAATTATTACTGACTATTTTAATGCTTAATAAAATAAGTATTAAAAATTATTCAGCGCAATATAATTTGTAGGTAGGAATTAGAATTAAAATCTTCATCTTTATGTCTGTAAAAAATTTGTATTCATATATTTTCATTTTTTATTAGAACTTAAACTAATGGAATACGATTATGCTGATATTGCCTATAATATCAAAAATTAATAATGATTTGCTCGTTTCCAGAAAATAACCATATCGGAATAATAATAAAAAATGGTTTCATTTGAATGTGTATTCCATGTGTTTCGGTTATTATATATATAGATTCCTAATCAAATAGCATCGGTGAATTTGTATAACTTTGTGCTTAATATTGCCTCCCAGTCTAACAGCTGGCGACGACATTCCAACTATAACTATTCATTTCTCTGCAGAGGGCTGTCGAAAAATTGCACAATACGGGGCACGGTGCAAAGCCAAGTGTGTTAATTGAATATTAATTACAACAGGAAGGTTGTTTGCGTTTGCGCTCACCGACCGGCACATAGTTTGACCTCTGTCGTCCATTTGGACATCTCAGTCGAACAGGAAGACACGAAAGAAAAGAAAACGAAGGTCCGTGAAAGTGCGTATGTGTGTGCGTGTGTGTGTGTGGCCTATTCGAATTTAATTGGAACATAATTCCTTGTCAGTTGATTAGATTTCAGTTGGAGTTTCGTGTTCGAAGAATCTTCACGCACGGCTATCAGTAAAGTGCTCTAAACCGTCGCTGGCTTTGCATCAATATTATTGGCAAAAGGAATTCGATAATTAATTCAGAAAACACGCATGTTACGAAGTAAAAGAATTTGCACCGAGGAATTTCAGTTAAAAGTGGAAAAAGCTAGGCGCTTTCAACAACCTTCAATTAAAAAAATATCTTTCTTCAAATTAAAACATTCCTATATAAAGCTTAAAAAACAACATATATATGCGTGATAGAAAATTTCAAAAAATTAATTAATTATAGCAACAATTATTATTTTATTACAATTAACTAATTTGCGTTTTTTTTCTATTTTGTTTATAATTCATTACATTAAGGCAAGCAAAGAATCATTTCACTATTTTTAAACAAGCATTTCCAATTAACCAAATCATATTATATTCACTTATTAATATTATATTCAATTCAATTTATATTCATTTCATATTTATATTTCGTTTAGCACTCCAGAATTCTAAAACGTATAGAACAATCAACAGATATAGGTTGCACCTTCTTCAGCAATATCTGAGAGACTTCTATACACATTAAGCAGTTTATGAAAAGTTAAACAGCGTTAAATGGTATTTTAAAACTTTAATTGAATATATTTTGTTTGGGGTTCATTCAAGAATCAGAAAAATTTTATTAAACAATAAGCCTTATGCAGTATTCTGTATTGCTCATTTTACCACACAATTCTTTATAGTTAATGTTTTTCCTCATGAATCTTTATTATGAGTTCATAGGTTCATAACATCAAAAGAAGAAAGCAAACCACTATTTCACATATATAGTCCTTTTTTTCTTCTTTTGTCCACAAATTTGGCTGTCTTATATTTCTATTTGTATAATTTTATTTTTTCATTCCAGATTCAGTCCAAAATTTATGCCTTTCTTAATGAAAACATTTAACTCCACTATTCAAGGGTTTTTCGACTTTTTTGCAGGATTTTACTATCCAGAAGAAAAGGTGCTAAACAGATTCATCCTTGGAATTTCATTAAACATGTTCCAGGAAGAAACATGAATTTCCACTACTCTATGGAATACTCGTTGACTAAGAACGCTAAGATACAGGTTGTCACGGAATTCCGTCGCCAGCACGAATTCCAGTGACGGAATAAAGCGCTTTCCCTCTCGGGTTTTCATTTCGTCGGAGAGAAGAGAGATTCGACGTAAATCCCGTCGTGATGAACGTCAGCGGGATCGTCATCAGGCGAAGACGAATGGGAGCTCGGGAGAGGCTTTGAAAAAGGACGACGGAGGAGCTCGTGGGGAGAGGAGAGATCGATGGAGACGCTATGCGAGGACGACACGAGCGGAGTGTCAAAGGCGAGCAATTAACCTAATTACCGGCCTTGAAGGGGGATTGATGTCAACAGGCGCCGAGCAGGGTTGCTCCTCAACGGTAGCGGCAACGACGGCTCTTCAAGACGTCGGCGAGCATCGAGCGTCGACGGGCGTGGCAGTTGAAGCGGACCCCGCTATACCCAAGGCAGCGTCGTGCGAACGTGTCGGCTTAATCTCCGGGCATTCTCAGCCAGCTGAAACCGCTCATTTCACGAAGCTCCCACGGTGGACATTTCCCTCAAGCATTTCGAACCTGGTGAGTGCAAATTTTCATGTGTGGTTGAACGCGCACCAAGTGCGCTTAACCTTTCCAGAGCTTCGTTATTACGAGCTTCGCTACGCCAGCTTTGTGCAAGGGTTATGGCCGTGTGGCCTAACGTCGTACGTACGCGACTTTACGGGTTTCGTGCTCGTTTCGAAAAGGCAGTAAGATTTACGCCTGATTTCTCGGTTTAAGCCTCTAAATTTATTTCGGCTCAATACTTCCTAACCATTTATGGCAACGAATTTTGCACGGAGGAAGCTATGTAAACTCTCGTCACGGCAAAGTGTCATATTGTAATGTTATCCTGTCTACTTTGTTTTGTAGTTGTTCCCTGGACCGTGACGGACATTATTTAGGACTGCAAACAGTTAATATTATCAATTTGTGACTTACCTTATTTATTTCCCGGACTGTGACTTTAAGTGCTTTACATTCCTGAATTATGACTTTATTTATTTAGACCTGTGAATTTTGTGTCTTGACATTTAATGATTATAGAACTGTGAGTCGTATTCAAGACTTGTGTATATACTGTGCTAAAAGGTTTATTTCGTTGGTGAAGGTTTAAAAATCTAAGCTAGAAGTAAGGCGTTTCTGAAAGAAGGATTTAAGTTTTATCCTCCTTTTAATTACTACTTATGTTTTGTTTCTTTGATTGTGGTAAAGTTTCAAGCCGGTCACCTTATTTTAGTTTACCGCTGGTAACGTCATAGTAGTTAATTATAGTTCACTGCTCCTATTGTCATTTGAACGTTTCTTTTGAAATAGTGTTTTCTCTCGCCTTGTGCTGGAGCTGAAATTGGTTTACACTACGGTGTATGTTTTATTAGGTGACATATTTTTTTGCGTATCATGTATGCTGAGCCTAAAAGGCGTTCATTTATGCATAGGTATAGCATAAGCTTTATTTAGTGGATAGCCTACTTTAACGTTTGGTTTAATGTACTGTATGCTACTCATTTATTTATGCCAATTCAGTCATATTGTTGTTTATTTCAAATAAACTTATTCTGTTTTTCTTTAAACGCCTTATGTCTATGAATGTGTTAATTTCCACTGCGTACATGCTCCTGCTAGCATTAAATTATTCATGACACAGGTCTTATCTCTTTGGAGACTAGCGAGTTGCGGGCTGGAATCCTGCTAATGGCATGGATGTTTATGTTTGCTCTACACAAACACGCAAAAAGGAAACGAGAAACCTCTCATTTAACCTTCTCAAGACTGCCAGTAATGCATATTATGGCCGTCAGTTTCCTGAATAGGAGGCACATAGATGTGGCATTGCTTTAAATGGTCTTTGGAAGAATATGAGCTTTGTGGATGACACATTAGAAAAACTTCATAAAACAACAAGAATGATGTTACTGCCAAAGCGAATAAAAGGAGCACATTTTTGTGTTATCATACATCTTGAATTAACCTTGCATTTTAAAACACTTTAGAGAACGTATATAAATATGAAAACTGAAGTGTAAATTACTATTTAAGTAAACTAACGTAAAAAAAGAATCAAAACGAATGAACTTGAAGAACTGAAAGGTTAAATAGAGAGAATTCTTCCTACATAATGTTAAACGAAGTGAGCCTCAATTATTGCTAAAGCGTTCAGAGTAAGCACCTATTATTTCTTCATATTCTATTACTAAAGCGTTTCTAAGTTAACAAGTACGTGTTGAAACAAGGGATTAGCTACTAGCAATTAGCAAATTGTCTAACATTAATTAGTTATGAATATTGTTAGTCTTAACAGCAAAATGCTCTTAATAACAATAAGTAATGGATAACAATAGCCTGAATACATATCTAGTATTTCAAATCTTGTGGATTAGACGTTCCCTCCCATTTTGTTTGTTCCATTTCATATTGTTTGCTTAATTTTTGTTAAGGTAATATATGGTACAATTAGAACACTTACTACTAAGCTAATTCCCACTATTGTTAATTACTTATTGAATTAATTACTTACTAATTCAATCATGTCACGTCGTTACGAGTTGTGTGATATATTACATGCCATATCTTAACATTGAAATTCCAACTGCACCATAGGGTACAATTATGACACGTGCTACTAAACGAATTTCCACTATCATTATTTATGCTTTATATTCACTCATGAGACGTCCTTACAAAAAATTTGATATATTACATACCATATCTTACAATGGAAAGTTCCAATGGTACCATATGGTACCATTAGAACACGTACTACTAAACAATTCTAACATTAATTACTCGTTAATATTCAATCGACGCGTCATTAATTACTCCTTATATTCACTCATGACACGTTGTTACGAGTTGTTTGATATATTAAATGTCATATCTTAGTACTAAAAGTTCCAACGGTACCATGTGGTACCATTAGGACGCATGCTACTAAACGAATTCCCTCTATCATTAATTACTCGTCATATTCACTAATGAATTGTTTGATATATGCCATATCTTAGCATTGAAAGTTCCAAAGGTACCGTATAGTACTATTAGTGCACATGCTACTAAACCAATTCCCACTATCATTATTTACTCGTTATATTCAGTCATGACACGTTGTTACGAGTTGTTTGATATACTTCATGCCATATTTTAGCATCGAAAGTTCCAACGGTACTATTAGGACACGTGCTACTAAACCATAACCAATTCCCACTATCATTAATTACCCGTGATATTCATTCATGACGCGTGTTACGACTCACTGGAATTTTTAAGGGGGTATTGTACGGTACTGTACGTGCTTTTGAACGTGTGTGACGGTATTGTATGGTACCATTAGAAAACGTGCTATAGATTGGTGAAAACTGTGTGAAAAAGTTAATTCGTTTTCAAGTTATCGTAATAAATAATCAGCTCCCTACGAATTAAGAAATTCTTTTGGTTTAGGCATCAATCTCCTGTTTCTTTAACTGTCAGTCACGTGCATCCTGCACGCGCATCATCTCAACAATGTTTAGAGCACGCGCAGAGCCGAAGCGAAGTTCTGAGATCCGTTTCCCCAATGCAGGATGATTTGTCTTCCAGTAATTCACTATGCTCACTGGACAAACCGATCACATAAGCATATTTTCTAAAAATTGAAGAAAACGTTCTATTGATTCTAATTTGGAAAACAATAGCTGTCTTATGATTACATGTAGGCTACTTGGCGAATATCTGAATATTTAAGTAACGGTACAGATATAAAAGCGGCATATTTTTTAAAAAAATTGCACGCGTCAAATGACATTTTTAGGAAGATGTAAAGAAAATGGAGTTATCAGATAGTGGCATCTTCTCCAATTTAGATATTTCTACCAGTAGATTTCAGTACCGGTTAACGAGGAATAATTAATGCAGTGATTTTCCATTATCTTCCGCATGTTTGAAAAGGAATTTATTTGCGTCAATTTCAATTTATAGAGTCTAACTTTTCTCCAAAAAATTCGATTCATAGAGATTCTATTACTTCGAATCATAGCGGTTTTAGCCCCGGAGTGGAAAGGAATGGACTGAAACTTCGAATTACAGAGGAATTCGATTTATCGAGGCTCTAATGTATTTTGATATGCAAAAATAGGATTCGTATAAAGATTCGTATAATTGGAACGAATACGCAATCAACTATTAGTCCCAGTCAAAAATATTTGCCACCTACTCTGGATCACCTGCTTAACTTGCAGAAATAATTTCAACTATTCTGTGCAGAAGTTTCGAGTTGACTAATACACTACTGTTTATAAAAATCGCAACACCCTGATGGAATAGCCCAATCTGCATTAAATTTGGAGCATTTGCATATCATGGGTCAGAAAAGAAACCATTAGATTTTCAGGTCAATACAATGCGTTTTATTGTCACATTAGTATCGGGTGAAACCACCGTGGGATGCAATTACAGCCTTTAAAGGCCGTGGCATTGAGTCAAACAAGCTCTGAATAAGGGCCTGGGGAATGTCCTGCCATGCTCTGTCTACACGGGTATACAGTTCATCCACAGTTGCTGCTGCAGGAGTCTGACGAGCCAATCGATGAGCAACCCTGTCCCACACATGTTCGATTGGGTACATGTCTGGTGAACGAGCAGGCCAGGGGAACAAGGGCGTCTGATGTGCTTGGAAAAAGGCGAGGACATTTCTGGCCACATGCGGTCGGGCATTGCCCTGTTGGACTACAGCGCCTGAAAGGTTTTACAGGAAGGGGATGACCTCGGGTTGCACAACTTCCCTGATGTACCGGTCACTGTTCAGATTGCCATGGATTCTGATCAGACGGGAACGGCCATGGTAACTGATTGCACCTCACACCATCACCCCTGGCGTTTGTCCTGAATGACGCTGCAGGATGCATTCTGGAAGGTCGCGCTCGCCACGATGTCTTCTGACTCGTGTCCTGCCGTCATGGTGCTGCAAGTTAAACCTTGACTCATCCGAAAACACAACTTGTTGCCATTCAACTTGCCAGTGTTGGTGTTGATGGGCCCATTGCAACCTGAGGCGCCGGTGGTTTTGAGTCAGGGGAATCCGCAACAATGGTACTCGTGCCATCAATCCTATGGAAATCAAACGGCGTCGTACAGTGCTAGCAGACATTGTCCTGCCTACTGTAGCACCCCACTGTTGTGCTAACACTGTGGAAGTGGCTGTACGATCTGCTACACACATGCGATAGAGGTGTCTGTCATCTCGCGGTGTCGTCGTGCTGGGTCTTCCTGAGCCTGGTCTTCGGTGTGCCCTGTTCTCTTCGCTCCACTGCCTCCATGCACGCATAATTGTCGTTGCATTACGTCCTACACGAGCAGCAATGTCACGATACGACCATCCCGCTTCACGCAGACCAATTATGCGTCCTCTTTCAAAGTCTGTCAGCTGTTGATATGGTACCCTTCGTCGTCGTCGAGGCATGGTGTTCTTTCAAGCAATTACTCTGAAAATCTAATCATTTATACTCTGACCCATTATATGCAAATATTGCAAATTGCATATGGATTAGACCATTCCATCAGGGTGTTGCGATTTTTATAAACAGTAGTGTAAAATACATGGAAACTCCCCTTTTCTAACATGCATTTGGAAAACTTCACAGCCTCAAGTTTAAGACAGTAATCGAGTATAAACCGTACTACCTGTGTCAACAGCTGCGTTCAAAATGATTAACGATAATTGTTTTTACCAAGGTTGTCGAATCGAAGGGACAGCTCACGCCAAGCATCTGCCAGCATTTGCGGTATGATAAGTTGAAAATCGACATGAATGATACCCTTAATGTCCCAAAATACAGTCGCCATCACTTTCGTTGCAGAAGCTGTCATCTTGAATTTCTTGGGTCGTGGTGAGTAAGTGTGCCGCCACTCCATACTCGCACGCTTGCTGTCAGGAATATGGTGATGAATCCATGTCTCGTCGCTGGTCACAACACGCCTTAGGAAGCTGTCACTTTCCCTGTCATATCGCTGCAGTAGCATGGAACAGATTTCCACCCGGATGGTTTAGAGATCCTCGGAGAGTTGCTTAGGGACCCATCTGGCACAGATCATGTTGAATTTCTGCTTATCGTAGATGATGATCTCCACACTGCCAGTGCTGATGTTCAGCCAATTCTCGGACATGAATCCGCCTGTTGTCCCTTATCAGCTCATTTTTTCGTGCGATAATGCCATCATAGAGAGCTGTTGCTGGCCTTGCCTTATGAGGTTCATTGCCGGTGGATTCTCGCCCTCCTTCAAACTTTTGGCACCAAGCAAAGACGGATGATCGAGACAAACATGTCTCAGTGAACTGTGTTTGAAGTCTCTGATGAATTTCAGATGCTTTCACGTTGTGGAGAAACTTGATGAGTATTCGTTCCACTTTGGTCGACTCATCACTGTCCGCCATTTTGTTTAAACAAACAATCGGTTGTCATGGCAATCGGATGAGTGGTGCTGCATTTGCATGACAGGCGGTAGTTGCCATCCCAACAATGAAAGTTTAGTTTTTACAACAATGAAGTTTACAAAAAATACGAGCGTAAAATCCAGGTCAAATTTGAACGCCCCTTGTATTAGCTTCAGTTATTGCAATAAAATTAAAATATGTTAATTCCTGTTTTTTCCGGTATTACTGGTAATAAGAAATTCGGCAATAGTGACAACCTTAACCACAATCTTCTTCTATATATTAAAGAAGGATGTTTGTGGGTGGGTCTGTCTGTACGTTTTTTATACAAATCTACAGTTTTATTCCGATCTTGATAACATTTCGCATACTTGACCTTCAAAGCATGAGGAAGGTCACTGTCTACCTCAGATTTCGGAAAAATAATAATTATCGATAAAAAATCGATATTCATGGTTATGGCAGGGCATATTAATGAGAAATATCTCATGACCAACAATGCAAGGCAAAGTTTGTGCAACAATAGGTATCAACAATGGTATCAACACGCAATGCACCAACACAAGGCAGGGATCAACAATCAATATCTCATGAAAGGAAAAGTTTGTGCAAGTGTAATTATCCCGGGCAACGCCGGGTACCTCTTCTAGTGCGTTCATAAACATTACAATACTTTAAAGAAAGAAACCTTAAATATTTAGAAATAAACCTCTGGAGCTGTGGTTACTTACAGTTTGAAGAATCAGGAGACATAAAACCTGCTTGACCACTAAGATTGATATTTATTGGCATACATGTACATTTTGATCACAAGATGATCATCATTCCGTAAGCATAAATGTTCTTTGTGGTCTAGTGGATTTTCATCTCCTGATTCTTCAGACAGAAAACTATTATATCTATCTGACTGCTGACAAAATAACTATCATAGGATATCTCGATGTATTTTAGAATTTTGTACAATTCATTAAAATAATAATTTGTCAGTTAGTTAGCAGTTATTTGGAAAAATGTTATACAAAAGTTGCACAAGGCATTATGAAATGATCTGGCTTAAGAGTTCCAGTGAAGTTCTTCAATCAAGACGTTTCAAGTTCCAACTCACTATTGCAGCAAATAGATTAAATAAGAGATCTGTCTTTATAATAATTTCCATATGAGTAAGTTGGGTCCATGCTGCATAAATATAAACAAGGAGAAAGGTTCTACTTAGCAACAATGTGGGTTTAATACAGTGACGCGTTTCGATCTTAGATCATCTTCAGTCTGAATACGGTAGGAATTAACTGGAATGTATATCGAAGAGATTTCCCCTGCCCCAGCGGGCATTGGAGGTCCATGGAGAGTGTTGTCAAATCACGTACCGGAAAGGGGTAAACACAAACAGAAGCCAGGATGACCAATAAAAACAATAGCACAGTCGAAATCGCTCATAGGGTCACCCTCAGTTTCGCGACGGTAGTTAGTTAAAGCTATTTATCTGGGACGATGAAAATTAGCTTAATCTAGTTTGTTTAAGCATTAAACGAAGCTTTACCACTGAGGTAAAATGAATTATGCTCCTATGCATGAGCGGGAAATTATTTTTAAGCATTGGGAGAATTAGGTTAGGCTTAAGTAGAAAGCGAATACTTACCCTACCTTCTGTATGGAACCAGGTCGCCTCGTGGGTCCAGGGGGTAATCCAGACGCACTCTTATCGTGGAGGCCACCTCTGCAAACCAACTCCTGGGAATGATGGCGTATAGGATAGAAATTTCTAGGCCTATGGCGACGACCAAAGTGTATGACGGTAAGAAGATTTCCGGCTGAGGAAAAATTACTGCAACGAACGCTGGTTTGACTATTCCTTCCAGCTTGCCGGGCTCTCTGGATACGGACGTGAGACAGCATTTCTCGGGAGGCTGGCCGCTTCTTGGGAAATCACTGGCGACGGGAGCTAAGGCTGATTCACAAGGAGAAGACACTGCAAGAGTCAATATGTCATTAGTCCTTGCACATAAATGAGCACAATTCCTACGCAGCTCGCTTGAACACAGTCCTCGTGGCATAAACGGTTGCGACGAATAAGTTAAAAAATTAAACAATAAGGTTCCCTTTAACAAAATTAGATTGCTCTTCAAATGGCCCTGAAAAGTCCTCCAAATAAAGCAAACATAAAGAATTTTTTGAAAGTTTTATTTGAAACATTTCTTTCTAAACGTTTCGTTTCTTAGATATTGATCATTTCAACCTAAATAGTTCACCCGGGTATAATTTAAATGTGCGCTACTTAGAGGGTCGTTTCCTAAGGACAAAATAAGACAAAAATATTTAGGAAATTCTTTTAATAGAAGGCATACATTTCTAGAAAAATAACTTTAAAATGTGATACAGCAGACGTTAGGAGTATAGAAGCTTTACTTTTAGAATATTCCATATTGTCATGTGACTGACACCTTTCCTCGATGGAGTTCTTCTTGTACTTTCTTCGACGTGCTACAGCAGGATTTCTTCTAATAGTGTTGTTCGTACGATGGTGACCTATCGCGATCTTTATCTTGAAAGATCCTGTCTCTCTCAGACGTTGTTCCAAACGTTGATTTTTCATTGGGGAGATGTCGACCTCATTGCGTACAGACGTCGCGCTTCAGCACGATTACCCCCAGCGAGTCCATATATCACATGCATCTCCGTCATCCCATTTCAAAGTCATTTTTTGGAACCGTATGCCGTCTACTGAGAAACTTCTAAGAACATTTTCGTTTTATTATGTTCTTAGGAAACGATCCTTCAAGTAGCTTTCAACACTTAATTTTACCACGTAGGATAACTTGGGGGAACATGGGCATGCTAAGCCAAACTGCAGATTATATCGAAAATTTTAGCACACTGCCTTTCTATTTTTTGTTTTTCACATATTTTAGCTTCCATTTCCTTTATTATTTTATGGTGTCGAAATTTAAACATTTTCTTTTTGCTATCATTTCGAAAAGTGCTGATACTCAGAGTTGAAGACACGTGGAATCCGGATGTTACCAGGCAGTATTTCCACAACTTATGCTTTCTGTTTTCTGTTTCACTATTACTATATTCAATCATCCTCTGCGCCTACCGAGTGAACTAACCCAATGCCAAATTGAGACAGGAAAAAAGAAGTTTAATTTTCAAAATTCGCTATATCCAAACTAAAGTTGTATAATATGATTGATAAAATGATTCTTTATACAGGGTGTCTCAGAATTCATTGTACAAACTTCTAGGGGAGTTAGTATGGGTGATTCATTCGACAACTTAAGGAAATAGGAAGACTAAGTTGGTTGATGGAAAAAATCGGTAAACTACTACCGGTTCAAAAGGTCAAAAATAATATAGGGCACCACGTTTTTCACTATACAAATTCCATGTATAAATGGCCTGTGCATTGCCCAATGCTGTTCTCCCTTTGTATTGCATAGCTAAAACAGAGAAAAGGCTTGTGAATTAAGTGAAGACACGTGATCGTCTTCCTTGATGGTCAATATCAATAAGAATTGGTTCAAGGGTATGTGGTTTAGTGGTACCATTATGGTCCACTGGAAACTTTCAATGCTAACATATGCCATGCATTATATCACACAGCTTGAAATAATATGTCAGGATTGAATATTAACGTAAAATAAATGATAGTCGAAATTGGTTCAGGGAAAACTTTCAAAGCTCAGATTTGGCATGTAATATATCAAACAACTTGGAATGATGAGTCTTGCATGAATATAACGTAAAATTAATGATAGTCGAAATTGGTTCCATGATGCGTTTTTTAAAGATACCATTATTGAACCATTGGAAACTTTCAATGCTAAGATTTGGCATGTAATTACTTACGCCTTTTATTATCAAGAATTACTTTGTGTTCTGCAAATTTTAACAATAGCTAGTAGCTAATCGTTCGCTTCAATAGTACATGGTTACGTAGAAAAGCGTTAGCAATTATTTATGAAGAAAGAATTCACCCTTACACAGAACGCTTCAACAATTAACGCTATTTCATTAAACTGGAATGCTTCCACGGTAAAGGATTCTTATATGTTTTAATTTATAGAGAATTGCTACTTTCTCCAATTAACTTTTAAGATAGTTTTATTCTGTTTGAACTATACATTTCCCTTAGAAGTATGCCTTGCTTAGCCACCAGAGGCTTCCTTAGCAACCTCATCTAATTCTTAACAACGAAAGGCTTCTTTAATAATCAAATGCTTTCTTTTTCATTCTCGAATGCTTTACGGTCCTGGGCATTTCGGTTGCCTGACTTGTTTTCTTCTGTGTTAGAATTTATTTACGAATTTATTTTTCTCTGTGATAGAGGAAAGTGACCAAAAGCGGGCCCCGCTCCTAAAATGAGCCCCTTCTTTTCTGCCCGTAGTTTATGCAACTACCTCCCGAAGGACCAACGCCAAAATTGTTTACCTAATCTGTTGATTTTCAATAGCGATGTAATACTTTTTGTGAATGTCGAAATTTTTATGCTCCTCAGTTTCACGTGTTTTGTGTTAGATTTTGAAGGTACGTAATTTAATGTTATACCTACTTATTCCTTATTTTAATAGCTAGGTATTAGTGTAAGTTCGAACTATTTACCATATATAGTTATCGAAAAATATTAATTAAAAAAATACATGAGGTTCTCATAATCTAGGCCTCTCTTTCTAAAGCAAGCCCCCATATGTTTACGATTACTCATTCTCTTTTTCATGAAATGAAATGGTCCGGTTTAAGGTGGTTCCGTTTTGGAGTATTTTTTTCCATATGGTTAAAGAGTAATGTTTTGGAATTTTTTTAATAATGATTTATTATATTGTGTTTTCAAAATAGGTATATTGACTTCATATTAGCTTAAGAAAAAGTTATACCTGTGTCCGGGCCAAAAACAAAACTTCAAAATCCCAACACGTCTTCAAATTCCTCTTCTACTTTTTCAGCCAATACCGTCTTACTGTTCCCTATGCCAACTATATATAAAGGCGTCCTTTAGTACTTTTTTCATAACTTCAGGATAATTCTCTAATATTCTTATTGCCTTTAGAGAATTATCCTTTTTGCTTTGATAAAGGATAGTCTCTATCCGAAACGTCAGCTTTTTATTTGATTTTTTAGTTTTATTTTGATTTTACTTATATATTTATTAATTATTTTGTTATTTGTTAATTATTATTTTATTTTTCATTTTTATTTATTAACTATTATTTATATTTTTCTATTCTGATTGCAGGGTGTTGTCACTATTGTAATTTGTCAGTTTTCTGAAAATGGCATTGCATTGGGTTGAAAACCCTGCATGTTATAAAGAAAGCATTATATCTCCATGAATATACGTGCTATTCTCATACAAATGAACACAGATAAGTAAAAGAAGCCTCTTGATCATATGAGAAGCCTATTATTTTTTTTACAAAGTGATTCAAAAATATTATTTTTTCATCAATTTGTTGCTGGGGACAAAACTTTCGCTGAAATAAATGCTCTTTACACCCCTAAAGTTTCAGGATAATTCGTCAAGTATTTTTCTAGATTTTCGACAAAACGTCTAACATCAAAGGTGTTCATATTATTTTGTCCCACCCCGTTCCACATTTTTTCAAAGTTTTTTAATTCGTAGTTTTGCCTGTAATATCAAAAACAAAATTGGGGCCCGCTTTTTGTCACTCTCCCTTATCTGTTCCTGACCCGATCCCGGGCGTTTCCCAGCGTCCCTACACTCAACGCACTGATTAAATACTGTGTTGTGTTTGGAATAAACGTGCGCGAAAACTCTTTGCATGCTTGAATGTATCCATGACAGAGACTGTTAGAAAAGTAGTCTGCTTTATCACAGCGAATCATCGTATCAACTGAGCATGTGGCAGGTTGTTTTTCCCCGATCTCGGTGTATGCATTCCTGTCATGTACCGTTCATCGCCTCAGGAATGTGTACGCTGAGATCGATTAAATTTTTATTTAATTTTTCATATTCAGTCTCGATTTTTTTAAAATCGATTAAAAAATTCTTTTCTCTCTCAGTACATAACATTAAGTGTTGTTAAATATCTTTTTCGATCAGTTAAGTTTTTAAACTTAAATTCGACAGAGTAATACGAATATATATTTTGCTTTAAGACAGTCTTGATTCTAAGAAGTTTTAATACACCTTCTCGAATAATAAAAGGAGAGTGTGCTATGCTATTTTACAAAGCTACTTTCATTTAATTTATTTTTTTCATCGTATCTTACGTATTTTATAAATAACTGCACATTAGAATGGCGATACATTTCCCCATTGAGTTCTTTAGGCACCTATTGATATTTCGCATTTAAAAATAGGATAAACAATAAAGAAATGTTCCAAAGCAGCCAAACATTTGGCCATGCCGTAGTCGCCTTAAAACGAATCTAATTTGTTCAAATTCGGTTAGTAACATGGATTTTGGAACCATTCCAACATTTAAACGGAATACGGAAAGGGGGGGGGGATAAACAATAAACCGAAGCATCGGAACAGCAAGGAGCATAGTGAATATGATTAATTACTGACTGCAGATAAGTTTGAAATTATGCCTGGAAATTAGGGAGAGCGAACGAGTGAGGGAGAGATGGGAAGAGGGACCTTGTTGGTTAAAATCAAGATCATTTCTGCGCACGTAGATAAAGGAAGCGAAAACAAAAGGTTTACAGTTGATAAATCAAAAGCAAACAAAGAAAAAACTAAAGAGAGTATAGGCAAGGGAAGTAAATTGAGAAAAGAAATTAAGTGGAATGGTCTCTTAAAGGCGTTCTCACCTTAATTAAGATTTATTGTTCAGAAAATAGAGACATTGAAGAACAACAAAAAAGTGATACGAGCGACACACAATACCAAGCGTGTGTTCCAATTTTTCTTTCTCGTAACTCTATTACTCGTACATTCTCGGAATAAGTAGAGAATGAACGACATCGATCAGCAATGTCTCGGTTACAAAGGCCGTTTTATTTAATTAAGCAGGTGCGGAAATAATGCGCTATCCTCAGTTCTAAACGTTCTGTAATTATAGTTTAAAATAGAAACAAAATAAAACTATTTCTCCACTTAGAAGCTCAGAAAAGTAAGGAATCGATTAATAAAATTTAAAGCGAATTTTCCTTCCTCTCCTCTTCTCCTTCACCTTCTCTGATTATTGACTTTTTTTAAGCTTGTTTTAATATTCCGACGAAAGAGAGGAGAAAGGAGAAAATTTTCAGGAAAATATCTTCTTTAGACGTTTTGATAAATGACCGTTCGCTAAGAAATAACAAAAAAGGAAAAAAAGACGGAATGTCCCGCTTTAAAATGTAATTTCTTTGCAGCGCTCTCGACTGGTAGTAATTTGTAGTGTGAAAGCGTTAGCCACCGTACAAAATTCAGAGCCCGGTGTAATAATTTCTTCAACCTCCTTCTCGAAATCATCATGTTTAATAATATTCCTTTTCCTCCGCTGGTACGTGTGAGTGTGCGTGTGTGTGGACATGTATGTGTGTGTCTGTGAGTGTGCTTTTTTTCCCCCTGGAAAATTCCCGAGGCAAATTGTTCAACCATTAATTAAAGCCGTGTTCAACGTTAGCAGCTGCTTTTGACATAAATTCATTTAACTCTGATCCTACCTACGAATATGGAGCTTTATTCTTAAAGACGTTTTTTCTCTCCTTTCTAACATCTTTATTCAGAAAAGTTAAATAAAATATTTAATTTTTACGAATGAAGTTTATCGGGTGTTTATAATAAGATGTTAGTCTTGATTTACAGGCGACAAATTTTAGGTTCAATGGACTGGGTAGAATGTTCTCACCATTCTAGAATTTTCAGAAGTTACAGCGACTTCATTTAACTTAAAAGCTCCTTACAGAAGAATTTTTAGAAGATATTTGAAGATTACATTCCTTTTTATATTAATATCCCAGGTTATACAAACGAATGTGCGTGGATGCTTTGAAATATATATTATTCTTAAGGATATTTAAAATAATGAAAACCTTGTTAGAATATTATGTTTGATATTATTAATAACAAAGGTTTAACGGCTGGATAGGCATTTTAAAATTAACCACAGTATGGACGCAAGAATATAAACTTTTACGAATTGCTTAACAAAATAATATAAATTTCAAAGTATAGCTTTGCTTTCAGTTTTCAAAGTTTTCAATTTCTGCATATCTAAAGGTTTAGATAACTCACACGTTATATACTCGATGGAGCGCCGCGAGCTTAAAAACTGGCCATTTTGATCTTTTGTGTGCATATAAGACCTAGTAAAGAGAGGATGATTTTAAAACAGTAGTGTAAATCAAGTTTATTAACTCTTAACCAAATCTAGCACAACTGAAATTATATTAAAAGACGCATTAAATATCTAAATTTTGATACGGATATTGATTGGACAGTTCTGCCCAATTGCGTCGCAGCATTTACTGGGACATGGACTCCACTGTTTCAGGATGCATTGTTTCAACACCCAAATATTATGGACAGTTTCACTTCTTTTTGATAATCCAACGAAAGAAGGTATCAATTCTGGCGATCATCGGAATCACCAAAATGAACGTGCTTTGTACAAACTCTACGACCGTGACTGGAAAATACTTCATGGAGTGTTAACAAAATGACTTGTGCTCAAGCTTGAAGATGATCTTTACGGCTTAGTTTTTCAAAAGGATGGTGTCCCTTCACGTGGATGTTTACCGATACCTGTATGTTTTGAACGTGTTGGAAACAACGTTTTCCTAATTCGGCACTGGCTACAATTATCACCAGATTTGACACTTCTGACTTCTTATGTAAGGTACTTTAAAAAAAAGTGCGCTTGTTCTCTCTCTATGACAACAATTGGGCGACCCGAAAGAGCGCAAGCCTAAAGTTTGGAGTCGATATCCCACGAAATGCGGGAGGCGTCTAGCCAGAGCTAGAAAACTACCATTTCGGACACCTGTCGCGCTACCATGAGTGCTGATATCGAACATTTGTAATCGAACATACACACTTAATGGGACTTGTTTTGATGTAATTATAGTAATGTTAGGTTCACTCAGGAGTGAATAACTCAATTTTACTTTTGTATCATTCTTTTCAATCACCCTCTATTTAACTTGGATATTCTTTATTCTCTTTATAACTGATTCATCTGCAGATTATCTTCGTGTTTTAATAGTATCATTCAATATAAGGTTGGACAAAATATTGGAAACAACCGGTATTTGTTATTTCCCAAGTTAATGATGTTATGGTATCCAAGATAAGCGCCGGTAAGTGTTCTTGTTTTCCTTAGTTTGTTCTCGGTTAACCTGTAAGCAATTATCGGTGAGTATTGTGTCATGGGGATTGTCCAAACTTACCGGCTTCCGAGTAAGCATCAAGCATGAGAGCCTCAGTTTACGATAATCGTACACAACATCAGAAGGATCAATGTGAACCTACATTTAGCTCACTGAAACTGTGTCATGGAACAATGGAAGGAGTGATGAATCTCAGTACACACTCTGGCAGTAAAACGATCGATTTTGGGTCTCGTGCATGCCCGGAGAATGTCTAACTGTGTGATGACCAATGTGAAGGTCAGAGGAGCGATGTCATGATGTAGGGCTCATTTTCATAATTCGGATTAGGTTAACATATTGCAGTAGCAGGATCTATGAGGTATACCGGTATATTCTTGTCATACCCAGAACGGCACTCTCATCCGATTTGGTTACTTATTAATCCATGGCGGATGAGGTTGTGATCAACATTGCAGGCAACATTTGAACAATTATGCATTGCAACGCTGTAGCAACAGTGTTTGACTTGTCCATTACTATCAGGGAACTGTCATAGTACTCCTTGTCACCAAGCAAGGTGTTCATAGAAATGGTTGAGGAGATAGGGGTTCAAGAAATGGACTGGACTCACGGAGTTCAGATATTCAGATATAAATCATTGAACACCTATGAGATGAACTGGAGCGACGACTACGGGTAAGGCGACAACGCCCGACATCTATGACTTAATTCAACAATGCTCTTCAGGACGAATGAAAGAAAATTTCCGAAGCTATCTACTAAATATGGTGAGAAATCTTCCTCGGAAAGTAGAGCCTTAATAAAAGCAAAAAAAAATTTAACCCCAAATTAATTTTCAAGAAATCATAGGTGCAGTGCTAAAATACCGGTGCTTGGAAACTTGTAATCATAAAAATATGTAAGTAAATGGTCCATATGGTTCCATTGGACTGGAAAATTTTGCAGAAACTCTCAGCCTATTGCAATAGAACCTTAAAGAGCGACTTTACAATTTAAATATTCGTTAAGGCCACTTTTAAAATATAATGAATGTGTTGGCTTTCAACGATTACCTCATTTACCTCGTTAAATGAGAGAGCTCGGCTGTTCAGAACCCAATTGGATGAAATGAATATTTTAAGAGAAACTTTATTTGCTATATTTAAAACGTCTCTAAACAGATAACTATTTTCATAACTGTAACTTGTGCATTATTTAAAACATTAATATTAAAAAGGCGTTGTTCCAAACTTTCCTAATACTTATTCACAAACGTAGATTTTAACTATTAGCCATATCAATTAGTCATTCAGTCAATCAAAGAGGTAAAAAATTAACCATATTTTATCAGTCGAATCTCTCTCAATAAGGACCAATACTGTAAGAAGTTCGACGTTTAAAAGTTAAGAAAATGATAAACGATTTCCCCACGCGATGAAAACCGCGTCTTTATTTAAGTTTGCATGGCTGAGGTCTACAATATATATATAAACTAATCAAAGACTAATCAGAGAGAGATACATAAATTATGAACGGATGCACTTATATGCTGTCGCTGTCGGGCCTCGCACCTTTAGAGTCGCTGAACTTTGTTACATAGGAAACAACCTAAAAATTTTGTTTGTCTGAATAACGAAATTTATTTTCATGACAGGAATTTTCAGGTAAGATAAATTTTCGTTGATTCAGTAGCGGGGAGATCATTGTTGGTTATCTCTTTTTCTCTAACTCGATATATTGATTGCCCATTTATTAAAAACGTTTAACCAAAAATGTTCATTAGTATATGTGGAAAATATTAATAGAAACAAGTTTATTACTTTTAAAATAAAATCGTATAATTACTTGCAAATTTTTGTAAAGATATTTATTAAATAATTTAAGAGTCTTTT
This sequence comes from Rhysida immarginata, assembly GCA_023313115.1. NCBI lineage: Eukaryota > Metazoa > Arthropoda > Chilopoda > Scolopendromorpha > Scolopendridae > Rhysida > Rhysida immarginata. Next base: position 65,504 of record JAHWFO010037498.1, read on the forward strand.
AGAGGGTGGTATTATTATCTATACAGAGTGATTCTGAAAAAGTGTGTATAACTGTAAGCAATGACAGAGGTGGCCAGAATGAAATTCTCTTTTAATACAATGTGGGTCCGAATTTGAACGCTAACTGAGATATGAACAGAAATAAAAATGCCGCCACCAAGATCAACAAGTTAATAACTCACGTTAAGCAACTCCTAGAATAATGAATTTTGGAGGAATAATAGGGTGCATAAAACTGTGTATACCGTTAAAATATGATCGTATTCCAACGAGTAGTTTCCGAGTTATGCATTCAAAATCGTAACAGTGCTCACATGCGAGTACTGGCCAACACGTGTTACGATGCAGATGCTTGAACTCCACGAGTGATGGCGGCAGGATCGAGAACTGAGGCCTTGCGCCTGATGGCGGAAGAACGTGAGCGTTGGATATACTCTGTAATGGATAAGCGGGTTTGAAAGTAAGTAAAACAATTGAAATTGAAAATTTAATCGGACATTTTCTTTGCCCATGGCCTACTTTTATCTTTCAAGATCTGTTCATTTCAGTTGATTTTAGAGAGGTGTAAGCGATATCTGGTGAGCGATTACAGAGGTGTAAACAGAAACGTACTATTCATATCTTTGGTTTACACTTCTGAAGTCGCCCATAACTTTGAAGACATGTACAACAAATTGGAATACATAATAAAAGAGACACCCAAACACACCAACTTGATTATAATGGGTAACTGGAACGCATGCATCGGACAAAGCGGAGAAGACAAAATAACCGGGAGGTTTGGATAGGGTGTAAGAAATGGAAAGCGCCATAGGTTAATTGACTTCTACAAACAAGAACACTTCATCATAACAAACACATGGTTCCATACGCCATTAAGAATGAGGTACACTTGGAAAAGCCCAGGTAACCATAGAAGATTTTAAATCGACTACATAATGGTCGGGAAAGATCCAGGAATCAGGTAGAAAAGACAGTAAGCTATCGAGGTGCAGACGCTGCCATCGACCATAATCCAAAAATACATCAAGAAAAACAAAATCACAAGATGGAACTTGGAAAAGCTAAAACAAGAAGAAGAAAGTAGAGAATATAGAGAGATGATATATAAAAACTTTAAAAGGAAAGAAATACAGATTATGACCATAAACGAAAAGTGGAAGAACATAAAAGAAATAATGTTATCAACAGCAAAAGCAACAATTGGTCAAGCTCAGGAAATTACAATATTGTACAAAAAAACCATGGAAAACTCAGTGGAAAAATTGTCGTTGCTTGTTTTGAGGCAACAGACAGTGCAAACCATTTCGTTCAAGAGAGCGGCAACTGCTAGTAAGCAGAAACCAATCAAAGTATGGTTTGGGAATGACGTAATTATTATAGCCTTAATAGGAAAGATCGATGAAAAAAGGAAATGGAAAAACATACAGGGTGGTTATAATTAAAGTGACACCATTTAGACCCTTCTAGCGGCCGTTCTGGTAATCAGATTTTGACGAAACTTGAGATATATGTTATACAGACCATGGTAAGAAAGTATCTGAGAATTTTTACTCAATCAGAGACGTTATGCAAATGAGATGTAAAATTAGAAAAGTTTTCAAATGACAGCGAAATTAAATGTAAAGACATTCTTCCCGTTGGCTTTAGCTAAAAAGGATCGAGCTTTATTGGTGAAGTTGTTTTACCAGTACTGCAATAATGCTTCTGCTGCACTAAGAATATCGACGCTTGAAAAACTTGCGAAATGGGCCTGTGTCCATTAATGGTTTAAAAAAGATGATTAAGAAATTTGAAGACGTTGCTGCTGCTGTAGTGGAGAGTGCTTCAAGTTCCCAATACTCTTCAGCAAGTGCTCGAGGCGTATCACGTGATTTGTCTATTCCGTGGTCTACGGTACAAAAAGTTTTGCGTTCCATTTTAAAGTGGTATCCATACAAGATCCAGGTGGTTCAAAAGTTGCTTCATGAAGATCCGGAAAAACGCACTGATTTTGCTTGCCAGTTTCTGGCTAGAATAATCGTCGATAATGCATGGCCATGGAACATTTTGTGGTCAGATGAAGCGCAATTTACACTAGACGGAGCAGTGAATTGCTCAAAACTGTCGCATCTGAGGTACTGAAAAGCCGATGGTTGTGCATGAAAAGCTTTTGCACTCTGATTATGTGACTGTATGGTGCGGATTCGCTTCACATTTCATTCTTGGCCCCTTTTTCTTTGAAGAGAACACTCCTCAAGGCACTAAAAGATGTTCAATCACTGGTGCTCGTTACTGCCAACTTCTGCAGCAGAAAGTCATTCCTGCTTTACAAGAAAAACAATGTTTAGACACAACTGTCTTTATGCAAGATTGTGCAACACCCCACATTGCACGACAAATGAAGGAACTGCTTCATGCTCATTTTGGAGATGATCAGGTGATTTCGAGAACTTTTCCAAGTGCATGGCCTCCTCGTTCACCGGACTTAAACCCTTGTGACTTCTGATTGTGGGGATATTTGAAAGATAATGTCTGTGGAGGAAGAATACTGACTGTCCCTGAATTGAAAGCAAGCTGTCACGTGGATTTCGTCAGAGAGCGCGATCAGCGAAACCGAAAGAGGCTGATGACACGGCGACGTTACGCGATCGTCAAAGAGCCACTCCGAAAGCGACACGTGTGGAGAAGAGAAAAAGGGGACAGAGAGGATCTTGGCAGCAATGTGGGAGGTCGAGAAATCGAAACGGCTTGCACGTTGTGAAAAACTTGGAGGATGTCGTACGAGCGGACAAGCGTGGTCGACGTCGTTGGAGAGATGGAGAACGTTATTCCATGGTAGAGGCGACAGCGACGGTAGCTTCGCACGGACGACGTCGCGACATCGAACAAGGAATAGCAGCCGGCGAGGGAGAGGGCTCCCATCGTTGCTACGCAGAAAGCGAGGAAGGACCCGTCGTCGCTTCAGCGTTAAACGACGAGGAATGGCAGCATCAACTAACGAAGGCCATTGAACGAATTCTGACGGAGCTGTTCATCGAGACAAGCCCCGAAGACGCTCGAGGACAGAGCGAGAAAATTTCGCCTCCTTTTTGTTCACCGCCGACAGCTAATGGACCGTCTCTGTCGGAGGTAAGCGAAACCAGCTTTCTTCGCCACGTATTCGCCAGGTACGAACGGACTTTAATTGTTCATGAACTCAATTATTTAAACTACGAGAGAGTAACGTTAAATGTCACTGTACTCCATACGAACGTCATAGAGTCGCAAAATGAGCTATATCAGAGAGCCTTTGCTGACGATGCCATTGGACTTAACGTCGGAGATTCAGTTCTCGGAATTTATCCCTTTTCCATCGGAGCCTATTTTCAAAGAGGTGCAGGGGGTTAATCCTGAGGCCGGGAAACTCAGTCCCGTACTCCTAATACGCGCTTATTTGTCTGTACGTCAATTTCGTTTTGGAACTCTAAGAATTATAGAACTTTCACATCACGTGAGAGAGCCGTTGCTTCGTGCTTAATTATTTTTTTTCAAGGCCTTCGAAGCCGGGAGAGGCGTAATTTGGAGCTGATAATTTGCCAAATTGTTTTGCCACCAGTTTTGCTATAATGCCCTTTCTGAACTGATAAACTAATGCTTAAATCGCAATTTCCAGCTTCAGTGGAGGCTTCACCGACTGCGTATCGGCAGTGCAGTTCGTCGTAAGAGAGGAAGGCCACGACTCGACTGGGCGTTTTGTGTCGTTGTTCTGTGTGGTGTTTACTTCGATGTATGTTCGGTGCGTCTGCAGGATCGGGTTGACGATATCCTGGGCAACTAATATGAAATTGCATGATACGCACGTCTTCAATGTGATAAGTGAGCAAGTTTGATGTGATTAGTGTTTTTTATTTCTACAAGTATAATGTGTTGCATTGAGTGTACTACGGAGCTTTAAAGTGCCAGTGCGCCGAAACCGTGTAGTGGTTTTATATTGTGTCATAATTACCCCGTTACAAAGGTGTTGTACGGCAGTGCTAATAAGGTGCTACAGTATATTTGTTGTGTTCTGCTCCCTATAATTTCGAAATCCAGTGCGGTGCTCATCGAAATTCGTCTAGCGACATATTCTTCACGTGCGGATTTGTTTACGCATAAACACGCTCGTTGGTGTGCTTCAACGTGCCCATTGGAGTCTACTGCAAGCCTCGTCCAGATCTACAATAGCTTTCCAGGTCGTCTCGGCGAGTTAACTTCTGCCTCGTCATTCGTCTGGGTCGTCTTCACAACGCCATCCTTGGATGCTACTACAGTCTTCTCAGCATCTTCTCGCATCCATATTTTTCGACATAGATCCGGCGTCTCAGCGAGCTTACTTCAGCCTCGTCATTCGTCGGACATTTTTCCGCCAGCTCCACAGCTAAAGAACTGACGAAAGACTTTGTTAGCAATTGCTCGGCACTCATCGACTTTGCTACGTGAACTTTAATTTAGTTTAAACTTTTCGCTCGGGCCGACCGGAAGAATTTTTGGACTTTTGATTATTTCTTTGCGTTTCATACTGCTTCCACTGCTTATTTGTTTGTCGACTTACCATTAAATGCGTTTTTCGACGCCGTTTTGTGGCAGCACCACCTAGTTTGATTTATCTAATTTCTGGTCAGTAAAGTATTGATTTTACAAACTTTTCATGTTCCTCCCCTCTTGTTTTTACTCTGCGAAATCCACTTGACACAAGCATAACAAGTCATATCACTGCGATTCCTCAGGAAACCCTTCGCTCTACTGTGGAACATGCAATAATGCGCTTTGAACATGTCATTGACACAAATGGAATGCACATTGAACAAATGCTCTGATTTCATAAGTTTCTCTGCTTCTAACTTGTTTTTGTTATTATTCATGCGCCATATTTTGACGTAGCGGTCAAAATGTGAACTAATTTTTTTATTGCAAAATTCTCTTCCCCATGGTCTGTATAACATATATCTCAAGTTTCGTCAAAATCTGATTACCAGAATGGCCGCTAGAAGGGTCTAAATGGTGTCACTTTAATTATAACCACCCTGTAGATACAGAAGAGGGAAGAAAAACTTACTAAAGGCTAAGAAATGAACTACAGAGAGAATGTAGAAAGAAAAAAGAAGAATGGTGGGAAGAGAAATGCAAAACAATAGAAGACCTGCTAAAAAAAGGAAGACCAGTTCTTGCTTACAAGGAAATAAGACAAAACACCAAAAAGAATAGTGGAATAAGAACAATAGCAATCAGAGATAAAAATGGGAAAGTACGGATCCTGAAGAGAATCTGTTCACCTTACTGCCTTCTGTCTGTGTGTGAAGTTTGGGTTATACTTTTTGAAACACACTGTATACAACTAAAGCAAATGGCCACAAAATCACCAGGAGTCAATATTAATTCCACTCCCTAAAAAGAAAAATTTTTCGGACAATTTCGCACCATAAGTTTGATCTCCCACGCTTCGAAAATTCTATTAAAGATTATAAATAGAATGATAGAAAATAAAATAAACAGTTACCTAGGGAACGGTGAATACGGTTTCAGGAAATAAAAAGGAACAAGAGATATCATCGCAGCATTAAGACTACTTGTTGAAAGATTCATAAACATGGGAAGGAATCTGTATATATGTTTCATAGATTACGAGAAGGCCTTTTACAGGGTAGAATGGTACAAGCTTTTCCCGTTCTTAGAAAAAGTAGGGGTTGAGAAAAGGATACTTAGTCTTATTCTTAATCTTTATCAGAACCAAAAAGCGATAGTTAAAGTAATGAGCATGGAATCTAAACCGGCCATATAGAAAGAGGATTCAGGCAAGGATGATCCATATTTCACCCAACCTATCCAAGCTTTACGCCGACGAAATGATGATCTTGACCCTGCAAAATGCCCCTGGGGTCAATATCACTAGGGAAGTAATTCAAGGAATAAAGTTCGCCAATGACCAAGCAATAATAACAACCAAAAGAAGTGACCGAATTGAAATGTTTAGTCATAAATAAAACAGTAACATAATTTGGAACGAAAATAACATCGCCAAAACAAAATGCATGCATGTCCAAGGACCCAAAGTCCATGAACCTAGAGATAAGGTAACAGGATAAAGCAAATAAGGAAATTCAAATATCTAGGACAAATATTAACAGACGATGCCAGATGTACGGAAGAAATAATCACAAGAATAGAGCAAGCTAAACGTTTGTTTAAAGAGAAGCAGAAGATAATATCTGCAAATAATATAAGGACTAAACTAAGAAAACAAATCCAGGAAACTTATGTGTGGAATACAGCCTTATATGCCCCGGAAACTTGGACAATGAACAAAAAAGACATGCAAGAATAGAAGCATTTGAAATGTGGTGTTGGAGAAACTTCACGAAAACAAAATGGAGAGAAAAGAAGTCGAACGAGGAAGTACTAGAAAGGGCAGAAGAACAAAGAAAGATATTAAACATTTTGATAAAAAGAAGAGGAAATTGGCTAAGTCATGTTTTAAGACACGACGAATTTATATGACTGATTATCGAATGCAGAATTAATGAAACCAGACCAAGGAGTAGGCCGAGAAAGAACTATATAAAACAGATTCAAGAGGATACCGGTAACAATCTTACCAAGAAATTAAAAAAATGACCGAGAGCAGAGATAAATGGAGAAGACGTTTCTCATGATGCAACCACCAGTCTAATGACTGAAGAATACTGATGATGATGATGAGTCGCTCACCAGATGTCGCTTCCACCTCTCTATAGTTAAAGCTCTAGATTAGGAAAGTACGGCAAACTTCGTCGTCTGCTGCAAAATCCGTCATTGTTGGCCCAGTTGGCCCTATCAAGTGAGTTACGCTTCCTCTAAAATTCGGCTTAAATGCATCCTTTTCGCAAATTTTCTTATTATTATCGTCTGGAAATATAACTGACAATCAGTAAATTCTGTAACTATTGATTTTTCTTTAAATTTTGTTTTCAATTATAATTTTTTACATATAAATAATGATAACGTTGAGGCAATTTAATGATAAACAGATTCAGTTTTTAGTTTATTTTCACTTTATTTATTTATCCTTAATAAACGATTTACATTTAATTAATAAGTTTTACAAAACATTGTGTGTAGTTTTTGTAATTTTATGTATCAAAATATAACTTTATAAATTTTTAATAAATATAACTTAATAAACTTTTATCAAATTAATTTTTATATTTATATCAAAAATTTCACTTTACCAATTTTAATTTTGTTAAATTATAAAAATTATTAATTCATTAAAAAAGCTATAATTATAATTATAAAAAATATCAAATTTAATAAAATAAGAACTATTAAATTTAAGTTTTTGATTTAAATATAAAAATTACTTTGATAATTATATTTTGATAGAAAATTTTAAAAATTATAATTTGGAAAAACTATCCATTTGATTACAAAAAAATAACTACACATGCAACGTATTTTGAAATTTGTTCATTTATGGAGGTTTATAATATTGACGTAAAAATCTACTAAAAACTTATAGTTAAAATTTTCTATAATTTTTTTCACCCAAATAGCAAATTTTCGTTATTCAATTTCATACGTTATATTCAAGTTTAATGATGAGTGATAATTAACTTCGCTAAAATAAGATGAAAATAACATGGACGTTTTATTTCAAGTTTTGCCTCCACATTTCACAGACAGTTTAACCTTGTTATATTGAATTGTATTTTCTTAAAAAAGAACTAGATTCAACAAAAAATTATATTTTCTGATAGTCTGAGAATTGCACAATGCAACATTTTTTATAACATTCGGTAAAGTTTAATATAAACGTACTTGCTTCTTATTACTTCTTCGGATATTTTAACGAATTTATTAACCTCTAAGGAGCATAGATTGAAGGATCCTGAAATTTGGCTTATTCCGATTAAAATTTAGGACCAATCAACGAATATTTCATTAAAAATTTAATCTAAATTGCATCTTCCACATGCATTTCAATGGTATCTATCGCTGCGTTTGGGCCAACAATGGCTGACAAACTCACGTGACAGCCGTTCTACCAATCAGCAGCTGCGGGCGGCGCGGAAAAGGTTTGCCGTACTTTCCTAATCTAGAGCTTTATCTATAGTCCGTCCAGCCTTAGTTTATGCAAAATATGATGGTCGTTTCAATTGTTGGACATTGTTACAACAAAAATTAAACAATACATAATAACTGAAATGTCCATCATATTTCGTGCAAACTTCATCCGCACTACCTGAACTAGCTTGAAGTAAACTAGTTTAGATGTTATTTGAAAACAGTTTAAGATTAAACTAGTTTGGAGAGCTAATATGCTTCCGCACTTGAAATAGTTCGAACGAGTTCAAAACGTGCTCAATGCCTCATGGTGTTGAAACGAGCATAGAAGCATTCACTTCCCGAGCGTGAGCGATTTCGAAATTTCATCACTAGGTGTCCTTCTTTCTCGATAAACAAGCTATTTCAATTAGGTACGTTGCGATACTACTGATATGAGTAAGTATCGATACTTTTCTTTCGATATTGGCAGTGTCGGTATCGATATCGGTTATTCGATAATATCGTGGTATCGAAAAAAAAAATGAGTATCGATAAACAGTATCGGTACTATTTTTTTAAATTTTAGAAATATATAATATTTCGTACCACCTTTTCCATCTGTCAAGCTCAATGACGGTCCCACTCCTTATACCACCACAATGCGCCTCTATTATCGTTGCACATTTTACTTTTGCGTATTTTATTTACCATCTCCAAAGTCTAATGGATTAAGAGGTTTAATTCATGTAGGCTTTGTCAGTAATTTAGAAATTAAACATTATATTTGAAGGTGTCCTGTAGATGAAGAAGAGTTACGACAATTCGAAGAAACGTCTGAAGAAAATTGTGTTCTCCTGACATGCACGTCTAATCTAACGGAGGCCATTTTGATCATTTACTTTAGCAAATGTTGTCTTGTTAAATCGCAGAAACAAGAAGTTATGGGGGCCCCCCCCCCGGCGGAGGGGGGGGGGGGAAAGGAAAAAGACATTACCCCTTTATCTTCACCTTTAAATCTCCCAAATTTTTTAATCAGAAAATTGATTTTCTCGAACATAGTACTCGAATCAAAAATGTAAAAGAGCTCAATCTTCTTTCGTTTCTCACCATTGCCAATCGAAGGACATATCGTATTAATTATGTTGCCATATTTCTAAAGACCAAGTGACTGCCACCCCTACAATTCCGACCCTACTGGGACAACTTATCCTAAACTTCATAGTAATCTGCTTACCGAATTTCACTCTGGTACCATGTAGATCCTTGGTCCCCTCTAATTCCCACATCCGTAATTCCGACCCCAGTGGGCTAATCAAAACCAAATTAAATGGTGAACAGATTAAAAGCACAACACTCTTTAACCACAACTAAAAAGAGGTTAAAGAGTGTTGTTGTGGTTAAAGAGTGTTGTGCTT
>JAHWFO010037498.1:78909-106137 GCA_023313115.1 Rhysida immarginata
CTAAATTGAGTATATAAAAAAACATTTTTATCGAAACATTGATTTAGTAAATTTTGCGGTAAATCTATATTTTATTATTTTAATTCAATTACAGAATACAAAACAGTAACATAAACAAATAACACAAACGTAAAAAGAGTAACAGTTAACCATTGTGTAATTAAACTAAAGTAAATGCGAATAATACTAGAAATATTTATTCTTCCATATTTCTGTAACTGAGAGGGTATTTCACCGGTAAATGAATTTAAAATCGTATTAAATTCATTTAAGAATGTTTTTAATCTATTTAAAAATGTTTGAAATTCATGTAAAATTGTATAAAACGTATTTGTAAAAACTGTAGTATTACTGTTAGGGGTATTACTGTATTTTTTTTTAGTTTAATTAACTGTTAACTCCTTTTACGTTTGTGTTATTTGTTTATGCTACAATTTTGTTTTCTGTAATTGAATTAAAATAATAAGAAAAATTTAATGTAAATTTACTAAAACAAGGTTTCAATAAAAATGGTTTTTTACTTAGTTTAGTAATGAAATTCCATTTACAGTGAATTAAAATACATTAGATTTATTTAAAATCGTATTAAATTCATTTAAAAATGTATTAAATCTATTTGAAAGAGTATTAAATCTGTTTGAAAGAGTATTAAATTCATTTTAAAGCGTATTAAATTCATTTAGAAGCGTATTCAGTTCATTTAAAAGTATATTAAATCTATTTAAAAATGTATGAAATTCATTTAAAATTGTATGAAACCAATTTGTAAAAACTGTAAAAATTTGTTTTGTTAATAAAAAATTCTTTTAAAATAAAACGTAAAATGTAAAAAAATTTAATGAAGATGTAAATATGTTTATGTTGTTTTTCTGAAATAAAATATTGCTGAAACCAGCTATGTATAGTTCTTTTTGATGTATTTATATTAAACAAGTCAACTGTAAAATTAACAGCTATATCATAAATGACATGTTTAAAAATTTTCCAAGCAAAGAGTAGTTTACAATTCAGGATCAAAATGCAGTTCGTGTGTTCGTTATACTATCCACTCTGAAATGTTTGCCAAAACATGGTGGATTTGTACCACGTGATATAAGGAGCCAATCAAATTGTGTCCCCCCTATGGCCACTCTCTGAATATAAAGGCTCTCTAATACACAGGCGGTAGTAATGCACTACTGGAATGCTGTCATAGGAACTGTTCAATATATGCACCCTTTGCGCCAGTGAAACAATGGAAACGCCGAACAGCGTGCTAAACAGTAGCACGAAGTGTCTCCCGCGAAATGCCTGCAATGAGGGATGATGTTGGCTTTCAGTTCAGGCAAGGTCTGTCCGTATGCCTCCATGATAAACACAATCCTTCAGGGTTCCCAACAACCAGAATTCACATGGTGTCTGGTGAACTGGCGGGCCACGACAGAACACGTTCATCGCCGAATTGGGCACGGTAGGAAGAAGATCCTTTACTGGGTGACCCATATGCGGTGCTGCACCACCTTGCATGAAGACTGTTGTCTGTAAACAGCCGCGTTTCTGCAATGCTGGAACAATATGCCGCGTCAAGCGTTGACTTCTCGCTGTCATTGGTCCTGTTCGCAATCCCTTCACACGTCAATATTCTCGCAGTCCTGTTGCACTATTGCTGCCGTTCTGGTAACAGAGCTTCACCAGGAGCACACGTTTTTTCTTTCTCATTGGCGTGATGACCTGCAGATTGGTTGTTCACAGACGTATTACGCTTTTGTATACGGCGCCACTTTTTCCCCGGTGGCAACCATATGCACTAATAAATATTTCGTTATAATTCTCTTCCCCATGCTCTGCATGGGCCTATACACAAAGTTTCATCACAATCCGTGCAATAACGCGGTCTGCAGCTCGCGCAGAAATGGGGTACTTTAATTATAACCACCCGGTATAACAATGAAATGAATGTGTCTTTCATCGCTGATTACGCATTCAAATTTCTGTGGAATTATTAAAATAGAATAGCCGAGATATTGGTCAAAATAGAATTTCCGAAATTTCCTATATCTCGAAATCGGTGAGTCACAACAAAAGGGAACCACAAGAGTTTAATAATTCACATAAAATCAGTAAGTATTTACTGAAAAAAGGAACTAAACTAACACATTAGCCTGACGCATTTCGGCATTATGCCATCATCTGAAGCAATAGTCTACACAGGTCTACAAAGGTCTACAATAGTCTACAAAGAGATAGAAATCAAGAAGCATCTCCGAGCAAAGCGTGCCAAAGTATTAAACACCAGATATCTTTTGAGTTTGACGACGTCATTAATTTCCTAAAACATGACAAGATTTTCAATGCAGGGTTTAAAGGATAACTTGTTGTCAATAGAACCAGGATTTTCTGGACATCTAAGGGCATAGTGTTTTTTTGTTGGTAATTTTAAATAAAGGGGTCTTGGAATCATTAAGTATAATTCGACAACCTTACCGATCCAGATGACGTCACGACACATTTTTTGAAATGTCCAATTTTTTGAAATTTGTTTGATGCTGAAATTGATGCTGAAATAAAGGAACCAAAAGTGATACGGTAAAACTATTTGTATGTGGTTTCGCTACTTAAACTGACGGAACCTAGATATTTTTAAAATTATGTATCTCAGACATAAATTTTCTGTTTTTATGATTTCACGTTTTAATTCTCACGCGCCCACTTAGGTTATAATATCTTTTAGATTATATCTTTTACCCATTCACAACTTATTTAAACACATCTGACTATAACATGCTCATACAAAATCTAATTCACTCACCCAGACATGCTATCGAATACATTTACTTTTCATATTTCTCCACATTTAAATTACTCATAAACTTGTTAAGTTCGTTTTCGTAATGATAGTTTGCTTATTCTCGTCTGGTTGATTCTGATTTATGATTTTGAAGTAAAATGATTAAATATACAATATAACATACAACAATATATCTACAATTCAACAACAGTCGTAGTAATTCCAACAAAATTCATCTTAAAATCATGAAGATGAACCCAGAATGGACCCGAAATCGTTTGTGTTTAATTTACTTAATATTTTTAATTTATTGAAAACAAAACAGATGTACTATGAGCCAGATACTGTGGATGGACTTCAAACAGTAGATGCAGAAGAAGGCAGCGTGGCTGCCGAAATACGTATTCATCGTATTAAAATTTCTTTGTGGATAAGTAGTTTCCCTGCGTGTCATTGTTATTGCAAAATATTTTTTTAAGATTTGATAAGAAGATCATCACTTATCAATGATGAGAATTTATCACCAGTTACATTGTTTTAGCCTAACATCCAGTTTATTTAAAAAAAAATACATCGACTTTAAAATATAAGTACTTAATGATTCGAAATTGTAACATCAAGAGTTTAACAAATTGATTTAATTATTAAAAAAATTGTTCAATTCATTTTCAATTTTCAGAGGTTTAATAATAAGCAATTTCTTCATTTGCATAAAAATATTAAAATTTATACATGCAGATTTTTTTTTAATTTTTTACTACGTTCTATAGGAATAAATTACTTGTGAACTTTTTTGACGATTATTTTAAACTTCTGTGGTAAATTACAATGTAATGCTCTGCATTTAAAAATTGAATTTACATAAATTAAAAATTATCTTTATTTTTTTTTTCTTTACTGTTAATTAGAGAACACTTGTGTGGAAACTTTAAAAACCTAGAATACACGGTTTGTAGCGAAAGACGTTAACGGCCTGAAGGAGATTGATTAGCATTCTCTTACTATACCAGAGAATTAGAAACTTTTTCAGGCGGAAGATGCCGAGGATTTTTCAAGAGAACATTTTTTCGAACGAGGCTGGAAGAAATTAAAAGAATGAAAAATGCAAATCCTGAGATCTTGAAAAATACGTCTATCTTGAATAGTGGAATTTTTAAGCGCTTAACTTCAGAAAACAGAAATATTTGCAGTTTGAAAAAGATTATTATAAGCATACGCACAATAATGCGCACAAGATCAAATCTTTAGCAAATACATATACAGGCTGCTCTTTATGAGTGAATATTCATTATAAATTGTCAGTTAAACCTCTGCAAGAAGAGACTTCATTTTAACCGTTTGATTCTTGAAATGAAATCAGCTCTTACTGTCAATTGTTCATTTACTAATCTGGCGTTCGCCATTACTTCCCCCGATATGGGCGAATTTTATGTTTGTTCACCTCCGTTTCTTGCCTTTGACCATCTTTTTTCGTCAGCATTACGAATTTTCTACACAAAATTCCTGACACAGTATATTCCCGCATTACGCGGCATAGATGGGGAACTTGTTATCAAAAATGGTATCTTCGACATTGTTTGCGTATAATTATATATAATGTGTAGATTTATATCTTATGAATTATTCGGATAATATGTAATGAATTTCAGAAACTTATGTCAAGCAGAAACATTTAATTTATGAGATTATTAAAAGTACAATAGGGAAAATATTTTCTCAAACAGATTTTAACGAGGTAGCCTGCTTCCCGGTGAACATCTTTAGGCGCTTACAACAAGGACCTCAACAGTAACCTACAGGCAATCTTCAAGGAGGCCCAGTTACCTTTAGCATATAAGAACCCAAACATTCTAAGAAATTTATTGGGGAACACTAAGGACATCCTGTATCTATGAGATTGCATGTAGCTGTTGCCCCAAACTCAACAGAGGAGCCATGTGCAGCAACATACAAACAAAATTCAAGGAACATAGGCCCACGCCCTGTTCGGCCGACCTGAGAGATCCGCAGTCGCCAATCATCTGCTTGATACGGGCTACGGCATATCGATAAAGAACTGCCGTCTCCTTAGACTGACAAGGAATAGGAACATTTTGGATGCTTACGAAACGGTGGAAATTGGGAAGAAATATCCTACACAGCAACTGAATTTTAGGAATTGGAACTGAATTTTTTTTTTTTTTTTGCAATTTTATGTAACTGGTCTGTACTTGTTTAATAATTCTTATTGTTTAAAAGTCGTTCTTTGATTTCTCGCCCTTAGCGTTTTGTATGTACTACTTGTTGATTAGTTCTTGAAAGAAGACGTTTGTTTTACTTATAGTTTTACCTTTATTTAGTAGCGGAAGAATGGAACTACTGTCCGCGCGTCCCGAGAAGACCGCTGAGTTTCTTAATGTGCTCATATGGTGTCGCTGTAGTTGCAGATCAATCTATAGTTACGAAGGGGGGAAAAGTGCTAAAATCAAGTAGCTTTTAAAATAGAAACCCCACCCTGAAAAAAGGCCAAAAACAGGGAAAACTATTCATAGTTGTGAAAGACAACTTGCATTTAAGGTTTTTTCTTATTTCGATAAAGATGGTTCTCATTAAATGGAACCAATTCCAATCGTCAATGCTACCAAAAGAGCGGCTGCTGCACTTGGAATCAGCGAATAAACAGTGCAAAGAATTCGAAAAGAGGGAAATTCAAGTGCACAAATAGAAACTCCAGGGGAAAAAAAGGCCAAGATCTACAAGGCGAAATGTAGAAGATTCTGTCGACGATTTTGATTTGGCTGTAATACGCCAGGAAATAAATGAAATGATTTCGACAAAACGTATTTTTCCAACAGTTGCAAAATTACTTCCTATTTTGCAAAAAGAAATAATTTTCGTTGGAAGGCAACTTCTTTGCGAAAAATATTTCATAGGTTTAGTTTATTTTGTTTGGTATTAACGTCCTTTTAAACTGCTATGGTCATTTCAGGACGGCGTTATAGGGGTCGCAAATTTTGCCTCGCCAAGGGTTCTTTAACGTGCAGCCGGCAAACGACTACACGGGACCAACGGCTTTACTTCCCTTCCGAATATTTCATAAGCTGGAATACCGATGGAGAAAATGCAAAAATAAACGATCAGTGTTAATTGAACGATCAGACATCATTGCATGGAGACCTGAGAAATATGAAAGATATAATAGAAGAAAATCGTCCTATTGTCATCGATAAAACATGGATCGACTCAAATTTGACTTTCAAGAAATGTTAGCAAGATGAACAAACATGTGCTATTGTGGATGTGAACGCGTCTAGACGTGTTATTGTTGTGCACGGCGATGGAAAAAATGGATTCATAAACAATGCGGCGTTGTTATTTAAAGCATCTACAACACATTGTCATTATCACGGACAAATGAACCAAAAAAATTTTGAGAAGTGGATACAAGAAATGTTGATCCCTAATTTGGAGCCCAATTCAGTTGTTGTTGCAGAAATGCACCCTATCATACAGTGCAAATTGACAAACTGCCAACTACCAATTCTCTTAAATCTGACATGCAGAACTGGTTGGAGCAAAGAAATATTTCATTTGATCAAAAAAGCAGAAAATTTGAATTGATGGAACTGATAAAACGAAATAAAGCTTGATATAATTTTGCAGCAGCACGGACACAGGCTGGTTAGAATTCCACCATACCATTGCGACTTGAATGCAATAGAATTCATCTGGGCAAACGAAAAAAATTTTGTTCGTCAAAACAACGTTAAAGCCGACATGACATTAACTGATCTGATGAAATTAAGCAATGCCGCACTATAACAAGTGACACCAGAAAAGTGGTTATCAGCATGCAGCCACGTAGAAAAACTGGAGCGGAAGTACTGGAACACAGATGGATTAATAGAGGATGTTGAAAGTTTGATCGTCCACATATCAAGCGACAGTGAAACAGATTATAATGAAACAAGTTCAGAAAACATCTAATTCTTCCTCGGACAGTGAAGTGTAATACTAATATACCAAATATTACACAAACTTGTACAGATTAGTTGCACGTTGTTGCTCTGTTTTCAATTTCTAATGTATTTAGTTTACTCTGATTTAGTCTCGATTTCAAATGTTTGTGATAAAAACTACTACTATGAATCTATTCAGTGTTGGGGGACAAAAAGTCAAATTTGAGTCGATCCATGTTTCAACGATGTAAACAATAGGATAATTTTCTTCCCAAATTTTTTCATATTCCTCAGGTTTCTATCTTTCCAAATGTTTTCATTTGTTTGGGAACACGGCCAGAATTCATTTTTGCGCTACTTTTCATCCCTTTATAACTATAAACTGATCTGCAACTGCAGCGACACCATGTGAGCACATTAAGAAACTCAGAGGTCTTCTCGTGGCGCGCGGACAGTACTTATTGGTTTCACAATGTCTGTCTGTCCGTCCGTCCCCTTCATAATTTCCGCATTTTTTGAAGTAGAAGGTTGAAATCGGAATGTAGCTTACTATGGGCATGTGCACCTTCACTATTTAGTTTGGCTTTGATTAGCCCACTGGGGTCGGAGTATCGGGGGTGGAAATTAGAGGGTACCAAAAAGTCTACGTATTGTGAGTGTCTCTTAAAGACATTCTGAGTTCTGCGGGAAATCTTTCCATATACGCCGGAACTCCGTATTTTCTCTTTGCATAGTGAATGAGAAGCAAAGGGGCAAGTGTCTTTCTTTTCCAAGTGCTATTGAATGTGAATTTATAAAATTTGAACCAAGATATATTAGAATGAATTGAGATGTAATATCAAATTGTATTTTTGTATTTATTTAAGAAACATATCAGTGTTTTTCCGACCAAGATTCTCTGAAAGCTTTTATTTTCCTAGCGATCAGTTTTTGTATTTATGCATTTATTCGAAGAGAGAAATTCGGTATGCTGATTCTTCTAAGCAAGATCTCCATTATTATGAAGTTTGGGCCAAAGTATCCCAATGGAGGGGGGGTCGGGGATGTGGGTATGCCAAATTATCCCAAGTCTACTTGGTGTTTAGAATTTGGCAACATATAGAATGATATATTATTCAATCGGAAATGATGAGAAAATAATTTCCGATTTTCAGAAATTAAAATTACACCGTCTAAATATTACGTTCGAAAAAATCAATTTTTCGATTTAAAAATTGGGGAGGGCGGTTAAAAAGTGAGATAAAAGGGATGAAAATAGATGTCAGGGCTTCCGCTACTTTCCTATACCTTCCTCGGGAGGATTAATTTCTTGCTGTAAATGTGTTCGCTTTAATTTATGATTGGCCCTCGGCTGATTGGTTGTCAAATGTGTCCACATATCATATAAATAAATAGACCGTTATTGTTCTTCATTATTGCAGCTGGCGTTGAATAATGGTCTCACGGAAACCGAAATACTTATACACCTAATAAAATCTTTGTGGAGAATACGTTTTTGGTTTTCTGTCGTTATCCATCTGAACTCTCTTTTTTCATCTTGATGCCATTTCATGTGTATCACCTAGAAATTCTTAACTATTAATAAAATTTTGCAAACATTCCAAGAAAGAGGTTTAACTGCCACAAAGCGATTGACTCGTGCGCGTCATCATGTCAACAATGCTTAAAAGATAAGCAGAAAATAACAGTGCGTCCATTCTTGACGAATCGATTATTATATGGCATGCCATTATCTTTGTATTCTATACAGTCACTGCTTTAGCACGCGCAATCGAATTGAAGGGGCCCACGAAGAAGCCTGAAAAGTTGACACATCTGTGCTAAAACAACACCACCTAAAGATAAGGCCTGGACGCTGAAACGTCATTACATTGTTACATCATCTCAGTAGGGAAAATTCAGAGCCTATTATTGGTGGAAATACGAATAACAATTCCCTACTAAAGTGATGTAACAATGTAAAGACGTTTCAGAGCCCAGGCCTTGTCTTTAGGTGGTGTTGGCTAAAACCTCGGGTGATGATGATATTGTCGAAATCAGAATTTGAAAAAGTTAATCCGTTTTCAAGTTATGATGCAAATGGCGGACCGCCGAATCGGATAAATATACACACCAAGCGTACTTTCTTATAAGTAGGCTTTTGCTAAAGCTCCTAATAAACAAAGGATGCAGGAAAAACATCAACATTCTGAAAAGCTTTTTTAATACCTAATAACTGCTTTCTCAACAGTACAAATATTTGTAGCATTTATTTTGGAAAATAGAAATGGAATAATTGTTTCTCTATGTTGCAAAAGTATAAATCCAATATATTCTTGGAAAATGAAAAACAGTTGGTGATTAATATAGCTTAAAGGTAAACTCCACACCCAAAACAACTTTGTTTAAAATGAAAGATGGAAGTGACAGCGATATACAAGGGCCATTAGCAGAATTAAATGCTACTGCAACTTCTGCGATATACAGCCCTATGCATTAAACCGTGAAACGAGAACTTCTGCTTGCCGCGTCGGCGTGTGCGCATTCGATAGGCCGGCGTGTGCCCTACGCATTCGATAGGCCTACTTCATTCTTCCTTCGGCGTTTATCACATGCTGTTGCGGTCGTTGTTCTTGAAGAACGCCAGCCCCGTTTAGAATTGGAAGAGCATCTAGTTTTCCACCTTATACGTGATCTACGAGGGCATATTGAAAAGTAATGCCTCCATGGCTGTAACTTTTTTATTTTTTAACCGATTTTCAAAATTCTTTTTGTATCTGATACTTACATTTGTCCTCTATGTAATGCACTTTTCGACATAGTCCCCATTCCTTTCCACGCAGCATTACACCAACGCGTGGACTAATTGAGTGAACCCGTCGGAGAGGAATTCCGGGGTTGTCGTCGACACGAGGATTGAATGGCAGCTTTGGATCCTCTTCTGCAGCACGATAACGCCCGTCCGCACACGATCGCCACACATCAGAGGGGGTTGCCGCGCCTACAGTTCAAAGATGAAAAACTGCAGTTCAAAAATGAAAGTCTTTGCACCTTGCGACTTTCACTACTTCCCAAAGAGGAAAGAGCACCTTAAGGGGCATGAGTTGCGTTCTGACGACGAGGTGAAATCTGCCATTCGGTCCAGGGGGTCTAGTCTGAACTCATCGACAAGCAGTCGACTGTCGACAAGTGTTGATGGTCACGTGGTTAATGACGCATTTGTCGATTCGAGCTAGCATGAACACGACTTGTCTACAGAGTCTACAGTGTACACTTGTCTACTTGTCTACAGAGTCTACAGTGTACAGACTCTACACCGTCGATTTTCTAGTGTAGACTTTGACCATCGACAACTGCCTACAATTCTGCCATTCTTGTCTACAATTCAAGAGCAGTCGACTATGCGCTTGGCGATCGTTATTTCAAAATTTAGCAACAGATTTCTTATTAAAATCATTTTTCTTTCGTTTCCGGCCTGCAGGCTAAATCCACATAGCTCAAGAATACACATTTTCTAAAAATATTTACATACATGAAGTACTCTCTTGTGCCACGAAACTTGAACTGTGAAAATAATAATAGAGTGTGTCTACAGGCATGTGTTTATGTATGTATTTATATGTATACATGCATAAATGAGTAAAATTATGTGTAAATATGTGTATATCAGTGTATATTATCTAGCCATACGTGTGCAAACTTGTGTTTAAATGCGTAATATGCCAATTTTCGACGGTTAGATTTTGTCGAGATCGACAGCTTGTCGATGAGTTCAGCCTAGACCCCCTGGTGTCGACAACAACCCCGGAATTCCTCTCCGACGGGTTCACCCGACTAGTCACGCGTTGGCAAAATGCGTGGAAAGGGATGAGGACTATAGCGAAAAGTGAATAGTGCATTACATAGAGGACAAATGTAAGTATCAGATACAAAAAGAATTTTGAAAATCGGTTAAAAAATAAAAAAGTTACAGCCATGGAGGCATTACTTTTCAATATGACCTCGTAGTTTCAGCGAGTTTCTAGTTGGAATTGATACTGAATTTAAAACGGCGGATGCGTAGACAAAGCAAGACACTTCAAAATGAGCACACGATGCTGTTTGGAGTTGGATAACAGTTCCCTCGCTGTCAAAAACTAATCCACTGTATTTTAATCGATTCTGATTGTGGAAATCTATGAAACGTGAAATTCCTATCCAACTGTCTATTTACACATCCAAACAGAGAACAAACTGAAGGCATACCGATATAAAACAGGTTAGCAAAATCTTACGATAGGTAGAATCGTTCTAAGCGAAACTAGAAAGCGACTAGAATCTCGGCGATGAAATTCCCCGAGGTTCTCGCGGCAGGAAATGACGCTTTGTTCCGCGGTGTTCTCTGGAGAAGAGAATGGAAGATCCCATGCCAATTTTCAATTTTCCGAAGCATTTTTCTTAATAAAATATTAGGAAAAATCGAAAAATTTTGAATGATACATACTCTATTAACCTGAATTAATGTTAAGATACAAAAAAAAATAAAGTCGATTTTTTCTGTGGAGTTTACCTTTAAATTAATAACCAGCACTTTCAGTATTGTTCTTCAACACTTTAATAATTCGGTTTGGTAGGGTAGTGATAAGTTGGTGAAGTGCTTTTTTGGGGAATTTCTTGTCAATGATGGGTGATGGCTGTTTTGAGCTCTTCAGTGCGTTCACACTATTTGCCTTTTGCGTAATCAGGCTTTGTCAGTTAATCCCAAAGAATTTCAATTACGTTCACATATGGAGAACAGTTATGCCAGTCTATACTTGAACCCCGTTTGGAAGAAACCATTCATATGTTGATTTCGCATTCTTGGCTGGCGCGTTATATTCTGAATTTCCCAAAAATGTCCTCCAATTGTCTCTCCAAAATACATAGCAGATACTCTTCTGACATTTCTTAGTAGTCTTTCGCTTTTATTCGTGCATTGATTACTGCAATGTTTGTTTTACCCTGCCATCCGAATGTTCCCCACACAATCCGCCTCCTTGTTGCCTTTTGGAAAAGATAGCATCTTCAAATCTTAATACACTCCAATAGTAAGGCCAACCAACAGCCCATCTAAATTGAAGTTTTTTCTCGTCACTGAAGATCATCTTTTGCCATTCCGTCTTCCAGGTGGATGTATTCTGTGGGAAATATAAATGTTTTTCTTTATGTCGAGGCTTCAGAGCAAGAGCTACCTTCTCTTAAAACGTGTTTAAAGTAGACTTTTGCGATACTAATGTCAGCTGTTGAGCGCTTACTGAATTGCACGTGTCAACCCGAAACTTTCCAGCTTAACTGTTAATCTCGAAGGCCTAGCGCAGCCTGAAAACTACTGTACTGGTTATTTGCTTACTAGTTTTCACATTAGTTTTGACAATAAGCTCACTTTTTTCTAAACAAAAAACATGTTTTTTCAGCGATTCAGTGAGCAATCAATAGCTAGTATTTACATCGCAAAAATTTATACATTTTTAATGATTGTTAACCATTGTTAAAGATTCGTAGCATTGGGAAAATTACGATTTCTAAGACTATACGTTCTACAATGTATTAACTCTGCTAAAACTGTCGCGAATACGAAAGAAAAGCTAGATGTCGGTTATTAATTTGCATAGTTATCAAAAACAAAAAGTATGGGATTCTTCAAAACTTTATTCTTATGCATGATAACCTAATTTGCATGATCCCGTCAAAACCAAAAAATTATAGTCGTCTATGTGATTTTAATGTTTATTTCCCAGGAAAGAAAGATCTGAGAAAGGGAAAATTTCATCGGACGAAAAGTTGCAGCAAGTGATCACGGGACAGTTTCCCTTATTATTCCCAGAGTGTAATTGCAATTTATACTTTTAGAGCGAAAGTGTGCAATTAGGTTTCATTTAATAAGATCTTAAACTCATTTTTGTAACTTTCAAACTTTTTACAAATACAGGTTATTAAGTTGCATGAAGGAGGATGAGTTGATGCAGAGGCGGAGCGAAGCGGTAAGCAACGTAAGCTTCGCATAAGGGCGCATTGTAGAATGGGGTGCATCGGCCTCGGTGGCTCAGGGGTTGCGTGATTGCCCGAGGACGCGGGTTCGACCCCGGCCGCGTATATTCGAAACGCACGAGGTGCAGACCATCATTCGCCCTCTAGTGACGATAAACATGACTATATGCTCCCGAGCGCCAGTTTCTAAGTTCGATACGCGGCGTTTCGAAATTCGACCCATCCAACCACAGCCTACTATATAGGTAAGTAGGCTGTGATCCAACGCTCGAGGATTCAACTCCGCAACGTTGAAGTCATGTTCTCCGCAATGAAAGTCGAAAATGACTTACCTAGCAATATACAACGTTTGGCAGGTATTATATATATATGTATGTATATATCAGAAAACAAAAGCCATATTATTATGTACACATGGCTACCATGGATGAAAGAAACTAGCTGTTTCTTTCATCCATGTGGCTACTAACGGCTGTGTTTCTAATGACAATTTCACAATTTCATGTTTCAGATGAAATTCCTGGTGATTACCAAATTCATATAGTATCGTTTCAAGAAAGAGATGGGAGGCTTTGACAGCGTTTTCAGGATTAATACATGTTCCGTTGATGAAGTGAATCGCTGGATTCAACATTTTCAGACAAAGAAAGTCATATGGAGAACCGAAAGAACATATCCATCATATGGCGGATATTATCTCATATTCAGAGTAAGAAGTTTTATTTACAAAATTTACCTGTATGATTTTTCCGTGAGCAGGCTTTCTCTCTAGGCGGTATTGTCTGAGATCTGTCACAGATTTATATTTTATTATTATTTTATATTGAATTTTATTTCATTATTATATGCAGTTTTTACTTTATTTTGTATTTAATTACATTTTAAGTAAATTGTATTTTGCTAATAGGCTCTCTTAGTATTAATTTTGGGATCGATGCTAGCGATTTTTCAAGCACGTTATGTTTATCGTCACTAGAGGGCGAATGATGGTCTGCACCTCGTGCGTTTCGAATATATGCACCCCGGCCGAGGACGACGAGGATTTTTTTCAGGGGGAAAATCCTCAGATTACGCACTTCCTTCGGAAGGGAAGTAAAGCCGTTGGTCCCGTGTTGTCGTTTGCCGGCTGATCGTTAAAGAACCCTTGCGAGGCAAAATTTGCGGCCCCTATAACGCCGTCCTGAAATGACCATGGCAGTTGAAAAGGACGTTAATACCAAACAAACCAACCAACCTAGAATGGGGCGCCAACCAAGGTTGAAAACGTGTCGCTTTCTGTAAGGTAGTCTTTTATCTCAAGAATTGATAAACTGATGATGTAATTTAATTTTTGTTCAATTACACTGGGCTTCCAACCCTGAATGAATTTAACGTGCAGATGAAAAAAAGATGAATGGCTCTCGTATATTGATATCAGCTTCACCATGTGGTGGTTAAGGATGATGACGTTTCGTACTTTGATGAAACATCTGCGCCACATAAAATTACCTCGGATGAACTGAACGATCATGTTCACGATTTGGATCTGTCCAAAAGCAAAGCGGAGGTACTGGCCTCAAGACTTCAATAGTGGATTCTTCTTGAAGAAAATGTCCGAGTAGCTGACTACATTTTGCACTCGTCATCAACTATTCGAATCTTTCTTTAAAAAAGAAGAAAGCCGTGCGTTCTGCTGCGTTATCGATGGCGTAATACAAAAACTCATTGCACATGAGCTATTTATAGACGCTTCAAAACCCACAGCCTCAAAGCGGTTTTGCGTACACATTACTAAGAAACTGTAGTCAATTCAGCTTTTTCTTAGTCATATTCGTGTTCAGCACATGGAATCTATTAAGAAATGACTATTTTCATTTCGGAAGCATGAACTTTTTGTTGCCCAGTGTTATCAAATTCACATTCTGTAGTTTAAAGTGTATGAGAAAAAGTAACTTTCATTTAAACAATGAATTTCATTACTGATGGTGTAGAACAGCGCCAACCGATGATCCGCGAGAAAGTTTTGGTGGTCCTTTCTTTTGTTAGGTTTTCGTGCAACATGCAACAACGAACATCAACTAAAAAGTTTGAGTATATTTTATACATGTTTGTAACTTTGTACGAAAATTGATATGAGTGGTCCATCAAGTCCGAAGGTTGGCGACCGCTGGTGTAGAGTATCATACAAGGCGATAATCTCAGTTCAGTCAAAATGAACTGTTGCAACAAACTCTGAATAGCACAAAGTAATCTGACGGCATCAAAATCAGAATGACTTTTTATGAGCTAGTTTGTGCAAACTTTTGTTATTATTCTCGTATCAATCTTAATTAGCATGAAGGTGAACAAAGTCCTTACTGCGAAATTAATTCCGATTTCAATATGTGGTAATCAGTTTGAAACTTGATGATACTCGACTATAATTATAGCCAATATTATGTAATCAATCGTGCCTACATAATCATCGATTAAATACTCTAATTCAATTAATACGCGTGTAATAGATTTCTAGTAATCAATAAACGTTAGCACTCTTTAAATATCCAGTGACAGTGATCGTTAATTAGAACATAATTGTCAAATGGCCGTCCAATGAGAATATATCTCGCTTTTAATGAAGAAAATTATTCTCAACAAGTAGTGAGATTTGTTGAATCCCAAAATCTTTCATATCGCATCGTATCGATCTATTTTCACTGGTTATTAGAGCAATGAGCAAAAGGGCGGGAGAGGGTCATGTAAGACGGAGTCCGCAACCCTTTCTCCAGCGCGTGCGAAAGTGGTGAGGCCTAAACCAGCTGCTTCCCGTGCGATAAATGCAATTATCCCCGAGTGGATGAACAATCCAACACGAAGAGTTGTTTCATGGCTGATAGAACATTGAAAATTTTCATTAGAAAACGAAGAACGCTTATATATTAAAAAGACGTCGAAATTAAGCCCGGATACGATCACCATGGAAGATCTTATTTCACTGAAGACATTCCACGGAAGAAAATTACTTATCATAAATTTGTTTAAATTATGGATCTACGAAATTATTGTAAAATGATATTTAAATCAGCTAATACTCAAATTAGGAAATTAATTTTTCTGCGTATTAATTAATTAACACGAATTAAAATTCCACTTGAAATACTCAAAAGAAAATATACATTTTAATTTAATTTTTTTTCATTATTTAAATAAAATAATCTTTAAATATAATTTTGACAACGCAAAGGCAAATTTCTTATTGGGACAACTGACGGAGTCAGCTGCTATGACATTTTAAATATAAAACGGACAAATACTGAAAAATTTTCATTGACGTTTTACGTATTGAAAAAATGTCTCTGTAATAAAATATACTGGGTGCCCAAAACTAACCTACCAAGATTAAACGTCATAATCTCAGACAGAACGAAGTGTACGAAGGGTTGTTTCATGTTTGTTGTGACGATTGTTAAAACGTCGTAGCACGGGTTTGAAACGAGGCTCGTAACGTAAGTCGCAACGGAAAATCCGCCAACACAACGGGCTATTGCAAACAAGACTGGAACCTCTGTTGATCGGTAAACCGTGTTACTCGTCAAGATTTGAAATTAGAACGCCGTTATAAGGCCCGAGTTCACGCTTTATTGCCAAGACACATTGAGAGAGGCGAAACAACAGCATAAAACTGAATGAACGTTATTGGTAGGCGACAAATGGAAGAACATAGTCACCTTGGATGAGAGTTTGGGTCTATATATCGAGAGATGGCAATTTTTCCTCGACAACAGGATGATTTGACTCGATCTCATTGGATGCGTCAATGCAAGGAGAGTTTTCCGAAAGGATTCATAGTTGTTGTTGATTACAGCTATAATAGACATCTGACCATGAGAAAGGTGGGATCTAAAGCAAAGATAAATGCTGCCTCTCAGGATAATGTCTTGGAAAACAGTAATTATTTTCCACGGTGATATGACCCTAGGACAAAGGACGTGTAAATCCACAAAGACAAGGCATCTAGCCACACGACTAATCCACGGTCCAGTACTGTGCTCGAAAAGAAAAGGAAACTGGGATTAAGGTTATCCCATTCTTAGACATTCCTGTCAAGTCACGCGATGCCTCTCTCATGGATTTTTGTGGATTCGGTCTGCTTAAACGAGCTCTTCATGTAAGACGTCCGAGAACACTTTCTCGATTATGGAATGCCTGTCAAGAAAAATGTACCCGAATCGACATAGATGTTTTCCGTAGAATCTTCTTACAGTAAAAACTAAGATATCGAGCAATTTATAAAGAAAGGCCTCTTATGTTCATTATAAATTTTACCTTATAAGAATGGCCTCTGAGATGTGTGTCCGGATAAATGGCATGAAGTCAAGACCGTTCACCGTGTGATAGACGCCCCTCTTGTTCATTATCTTTATTGACTGGATAGACAGGGACAGCCGAGGCGATGAGCGTGTTTGTGTGGGCGACTGCTTGGTGGAGAGGTTGCTCTTTGATGACGACCTTGTCCTCCTTGGGTCTTCTCGCACTAACCTTCAGCATGCGCTAGACCAGTTTGCAACCAAATGTGAAGAAGCTGGATGAAGATCAGTGTAGCTAAGACTGAGGTTCTGGTCCTTTCAAGACAGCCTGCTCAGTGCGCTCTCTATGTTAGGAGAAGTTCAAGTATCTCGTGATTGCATTCACGAGTGATGGGCGGCAGGAAAAAGAATTGGATGCTCGGAAAAAAGAACAAGCTGTGTAAGACGTGAACTTGGCGATCCGTGGTAACGAAACCCGAGCTGGGAAACGATGCCAAGTTCTCCGTCTTCAAATCTATCTTTGGCCCCATTCTCACCTATGGTCATGATTCTTGGGTAATGACCGAAAGAGTGCTATCGCGGGTACAAGAGGCCGAAATGAGATTTCTGAGTGGTGTGGCAGATATTACCCAACTAAATAGAGTGCACAGCAGTACAAAAAGGGAGTCTTTAAGTGCTGAGCCGCTACTTCTCCGCATTGAGAGATCTCAGTTGCGCTGGTATGGCCACGTGATACGGATACCGCAAACTGGTCTTCCTAGGCAGTTGTTATTTTCCAAGCCGGTGGGTAAGAGACCAAGGGGTCGGCCTAGAACCAGGTGGCTAGACTACATAGAGAATCTGGGTTCGAGTCTCTTGGGTATTACCAGGGAGGACATGCGCCTGATGGTGGAAGATCGCGATCGCTGGAGATCCTCCATAGGGCTGCTGCCCCCGCGACCATAACGGATAAGTGGGTTTGAAAAATAAGTAAGTAAGTAAATATGTAATTAAATATTTAGTATTCCAGTCGAAACTTTGACTCTGGCATAAATTACGGTTATGAAGTAGGAGCGTGGTATATTCCGTGGCAGGAGTGCATGTCGATTTTTAGAATATTTATTTATACAGTATTTAATTCTAAAGGGCCATTGGGATATGATTTTGGTTAACTTCATTAGGACGATCTTGTTCCAGCAGCCGCGGTTATATTGGACGTTCGAATCAAACGTAGACCCCAAAAGATGCTGGATAAATGGGTTCCAGTAGACCTATAATAAGTGCATTCTCGTGAATATAAACATGAAACAACCCTCCGTAATTGTTTGAAAATTTGTGCGATACCGTAAACTGGAGTTACTTTGTGATACATGTTCATTATTTTCTATTTCAAACTAGCAAAGGTACCCGGCGTTGCCCGGGATAATTACACATGGATGTAAACAGAACAATCTCAAAAAATTAAATTAAATTTTGCAATATCTTAAAAATAAACACATGAAAATGCTTAGAATTAATACAGTAAAAATTCTTAATGAAAATTCGAAAAAAATCTTTTTAAAGGCTCACAATGGCTGGACCTCTCCAAGGATGCCACTGCTATTTTAAATAATTTCTTACTCACGTAATCTTACCTTAGATGTATACTTAGTGTTGTTGCAATTTCCACTCTTCTCTCGATGTATTGAAGCAAAATTTGGCCATTCATCACTTTGTGCAGTCTAGCGGTCGCGGATTCTTCTATTTACTTGCTTCCCATTTGCTCAATACATCACGGAGCTAAAGGAGTGCTTCCTCTGTCGTCTTTCCACTCTTTCTCAATAGTCTGCTAACTCTCCATTATCTCCATTTGCTGATCATTTTTAAAGATTTTCAAGAAATTGTTAAGTACTAAGAACTCTCTTTTCTAAGAAAAGCCTGAATAACAGGAATTCTATGCATTGTTACAAATTGAAACTTATGTTCATTTTATGTTCATTGTTATAATTCTTGGAAAGAATTGCTTTATCATTGCATCATCATTTTGAGCTCATTGTTATTGGTCAATTGCGTGTTGAAACCATTGTTGATACCTATTGTTGCACAAACTTTTATTTGCATTGTTGGTCATGAGATATATATTGTTGGTCCGTGCAGAGTGTTTGTGAATTGCGTGTTGATACCATTGTTGCAAAAACTTTGTCTTGCATTGTTGGTCATGCGATATTTCTCATTAATATGCCTTGCCATAACCATGAATATCGATTTTTTATCGATAATTATTATTTTTTCGAAATCTGAGGTAGACAGTGACCTTCCTCATGCTTTGAAGGTCATGTATGCGAAATTTTATCAAGATCGGAATAAAACTGTAGATTTGTATAAAAAACGTACAGACCCACAGACAGACCCACAGACAGACCCACAAACATCCTTCTTTATATATATAGATATCACTCCACAATCGTGTGAGAGGTAGCCGCTAAATGGCGCTGAATGTCGGGCAAGCTACTGGAGCCTCTGATTTTGGACACACGAGAAAAAGAGAAAAAAAATGATCCAAAAGTCCAAAGTTACCCCTCTCTACGGTATATTCATGGCATCAAGGAATTTTAATTAACGTGTTGTTTAACATACTGGATTAAGATTAGCACTATGGAGATGGAATCACTGAAGGGCAAGGTCTAAAAGAATCCATTCTTTGACTCCAAACTTTGCGAGAAATGAGGTTTGGACTTTCGGTTGTCCGAATGTATTCCTTGACTTTAATACTTCGGTGGTGTAATCAGCCATTTTTTCAGTCCTGTGAATTTATACAAAGAACACGTTAAACAAAATGTCTTGTTGCTACGAACATATTCCACAATTTTCAAAAACTACAGTTACGAGGGGCGATTGATAAATAAGGTCTCCATGGCTGTAACGTTTTTATTTTTTAACCGATTTTCAAAATTCTTTTTGTATCTTATACGCACGTTTGTCCTCTATGTAATGCACTATTCACTTTTTGACATAGTCTTCATCCCTTTCCACGCATTGCGCCAACGCGTGACTAGTTGGGTGAACCCGTCGGAGAGGAATTCCGGAGTTGTTGTCGACACCATGATTGAATGGCAGCTTTGGACCCTCTTCTGGAGTACGATAACGTCCGCCCGCACACGAGTCACCACACACCAGAGGCGTTGCAGCGCCTACAGTTCAAAGATGAAAAATTGCAGTTCAAAAATGAAAGACTTTGCACATTGCGACTTTCACCACTTCCCAAAGAAGAAAGAGCCCCTTAAGGGACATGAGTTGGTTCTGACGGCGAGGTAAACGCTGCCATTTAATCCTGGTGTCGACAACAACTCCGGAATTCCTCTCCGACGGCTTCACCCAACTAGTCACGCGTTGGCGCAATGCTTGGAAAGGAATCGGGACTATGTCGAAAAGTGAATAGTGCATTACATAGAGGACAAATCTGAGTATAAGATACAAAAAGGATTTTGAAAATCGGTTAACAAATAAAAAAGTTACAACCATGGAGACCTTATTTATCAATCGCCCCTCGTACTAATAGCTGAGAAATTGACGTTTAATCTTCGCAGGTAGGTTTCGGGCCATTCTATTTTGTACACTATCTACGCAAAAGTAATCGGACACTTTCGATTTTAGACGTTTTGTCAAATATCTAGAAAAATACTTGACGAGTTATCCTGAACATCAGGGTGTAAGGTGCATATTAACCCCATATACGAGCAAATAGGTGCTTGGCCCCAAAGGCAAATAGGGGACTAGCAACAACGTGAACCAAAAAAATAATGTTTGGGATCACCCTATAAAAAATAATGCTTGAAATGCGTTATAGCTGTAGCATATGATTAGGAGGCTTCTTTTACTTGTCTGTGTTCATTTGGATGGGAATAGCACGTATATTCATGGAGATAAAATGTTTTTTTTAATCAAACTTTTTCAACCCAATGCAATGCCATTTTCAGGACTCTTGATAAACTACTGTAGAAACAACACTCTGCAATCAGAATATAAAAATTTTAAATATTTGAATAAATATGAACATTTTTTACCAAATAATGTTTAACTGTGCATGCGCAAGCGTTATCAAAATGTCTTATGCATAATTTATTAGCCAAATGTATAGAGCTACTCCTGTAAAAAGCTCAACCAAATATTGTGAAAATACTGAAAGATGTCGTCGATAGAATGAGTTGAATTGCACTTGCAGTCAAAAATAAACAAAACGATAAGGGGTTTGACCCAAACTTTTATGTTTTGATCGAACACCAATATCAACTTCTTCTCCTTACGCTTCTTCTCCTTCACTATGCCTTCACATCAGTGTAAGGAGAAGTTGATACTGATGTCCTGGAATCACATTTGGTATTATCCAAGTTTCATCAATATCGGTTCAGTAGTTTTCAAGATATGGACTGATATACTAGGCTCAAGTCAAACTATAAATTTAAAACCAGAAGTCCAGAAACCTGAAATGTTTTATATTTATAATGTGTTGCTTAAACTTTTAGCTATTACACACAAAAATTAATATAATCCTCTGAGGCCTCGGCAGGGGCCGCGAGGCTCCAAATACAAATCAAGCTACAACGTTTGTACGAAAAGGCCTCAAAACCTGAAATTTAGTATTTGTGCACCTCTACTTATAGTCACGAGCCGCTAAGGCTCCTAACATTTTGATGCTAAAACCCTTTTATCGTTGGATAACGATGCCTTAACTAATTTTTTTATACTCTGTTTAATCTTGTTGATCCGATATATACGGTTAAAATTTGGAATGTAGCTTACATTGGGCAAGTGATATTCACTATTTAGTTATTGTATTTTCGATTGACCCAGTGGGGTCGAAGTTACATGGGTGAAAGTTATAGGGGACGATTAGGTCGATATGGTATAAACTTATTTAAAGGGGTGAATTTGGTATACAGATTCTCGAGGCAATATCTACATTAAGGTTGACTTAAGAATGGATAATGGGGGTTTATAATTCTACGCCACACCTCATATGTTTAGATTATTAATGAACAAGATTAAAAGCCGTTTGCGAGGTTGCAGCAGACCCTCCCAGATGATTCCATCCTCCCCCATCTTGCGCGAGACACCCACGCACTACCAGAAACCACACCGACACCTCTTATAACTCATTGCGAAAGCCTATATTTCACCTCTCAAAGGAATTCCTCCTCTTTCTCCTCCTTCTAATACCTGATGTTGTTATTATTATATCATGCATTACTCAAAAAAGCGCCTCTACCAATAACAAAAAAATGTAATGACTTTGCTACTCTTGCTCTTCAGGAATGCTCCTTTTCCAAAATGAAACACTCTATATCTTATTCAAGAGAGTACAGTGTAATTTAAATAAAAATAGGTAAAAAAGATTAAATAATAGTTATTAATTAAAAATACAAATTAAATAAAAAATAAGATATAATAAACAAAAATAATTAATCAAAATCAAAATAAAAAGCTGACGTTTCGGATAGAGACTATCCTTTATCAAAGCAAAAAAGGGATAATTCTCTAAAAGCAAATAGAATTATCCCTTTTTTTGCTTTCATTTTGATTAATTATTTTTGTTCATTATATCTTATTTTTTATTTAATTTGTATTTTTAATTAATAACTATTATTTATTGTATTCCAGGGTTCTTGTGTCTCGTCCTTCTCTTAACATATATCCGTAAAAAGATTAAATAATATTTCAGCAATAAAATGTTCTATGTTTCCTCTTAGTAGCTATAATAACAAGATATTCCGATTACGATTCTATTAATTATTATACATGTATATTTTGTAGAAATGAATTAAAATATTACTTAGCCATTGCATTCAAATGTTAAACATTTTTTCCTTGAAAATAAAACAAACAGATATTCAATTCGAGTGCGTATTTCATTTAATTTGCCTTCATGAAAATATTTAATCTTGCAGAGTATCAAAGCAAAGCAGTCATTTCGCATTGAGTCACGAATGTATAGTCTGTTAAGGCAAATTGAACAAAAACATTATGTTTTGTATTTGGTTATTTAAATTTATTAATTTTTTTAATATGTCATCATTTTTAAATTTCGTTCTTTAATCTTATCTAGCACTCAAAAATCTCGCCCCTTCTTATTTCACCTTTTGTATAAAAAAAATCAAAACTGGAATACAAATGAGGGTTTGAGACAATGCTATATTAAGTTAAATACAGAAATGTAAATTATTAGACTCAAATAAGGAGAAAACGGAAGCCAGACGTTTTTCTATAAAACTCGTATCGAAATAACTGCAACTTTGAATAAGATATAGTTTGTTCTTTATTCATTTTGATGCGGCATGGCTTGATTTTTTTTTTATGCAAGTTTCTCTTGATGTCTTCATCCCTATGCAATATTCTGATTAGTTCTGCTATGAGCCTAGTCTTCTTGATGGGTTCTTCAACCTTCATCTTTTGGGTTTTTAATGTACAAATGACCTAATGAAATTGAAACTGGCGAAGCAAAGCAGCTATCATTAGAGTTTTAATGAGCAAGCCTGACGCCTTTGAGGGAAATTTAAAAAATAAATTTCCCAATCGAAATTTTTTTATAGGGATAACCTATACAAATTTTTAAAAATATCATTGCAAGCCAGCTTTAGTACTAGTTTGTGAAAATACATTAAAATATATTTAAAGAAGGGATAGTGTATTTATTTAGAAACCTTTGAACAATGTATTCTCGATTGTCCGTGCATGGTTAGCTAAGCTTGTGAATTTTAAAATTTATTTTCTCCTATTAATTCAAATAACACGCCATTTCTTTCATTAATAACTATCGTTAACTGTAATTGCAGTTGTGATGTTCCAATTTTCATTTTTTTTATTAAGTTTCTTTAATTCAGTCACTGAAGATAGCTTCTATTCAGAAAATTATCTGGCTAACTGGTGGCGTTCTTTATTTTTTCATTCATTAAGTACTTTATTGTTATCTTTCAACATCCAAGTTCTATACAACTGCATTATTTACTAAGTTTATTCAATTTTAGGTTTTAAAGTCAACGTTTCCGATTCAATTCAAAGTCATTTTGGATTATTTGTGCTCTCTCTCCCATCATTAGCAATAATAAAACAAATGACAATTGAAAATTAGTCGTACAGAGATCTACACAGACAATTTACGATTAACTCTTTTCATTTATGACTATTCAGAAAAAAGTGAATAAATTTGCTATTAAAACGTATACGAGTTAAGCTAGAGTCATTTTCTGGCACCTGTTTTATGAAAAAATAAATGTATTGACTACTATTAATAATCTGGTAAACAGATTTCGTTGAATTTTAGATTTTTTTTAAAGACACGGATATGTTTATATTGCAAAGAGTTAAAGATTATCCTGACTGACTAATCATATCCTTGAAAAATCCTCTGTTCAAGTTTCACGTTTAAATATGTGAAATTGATGCTCTATTAAAGACGAATTTGTAGTTTTGCGCTTTATTAAAAAAAAAAAAAATCGAGGCAGCATAGTTAGATTGCATGTTTAAAAGCTCGAATATTTTATTATTTTTTTGTCAAGATTTTATTACTTCGTTATATAATTGAAATAAACAAATCAAGATTGGGCTAAAAATACATGATTCTAATAAACTTTCTCCAAGAATTCAAATTTAATATTTGAAAAACCCAATATCAAAAATTTAAAAATCATAAAAGATAAAAAATACAAAAAAAACCCCTTAATTTAAATATTGCTATATGTTAAATTCTTTTAATACAGTAATTTTAAGATACAAAAAAAAATCCGTAATATTTAAAAAAAAAAAAAAAAAATGTGAAAGTTTAGATATTTTTTAAAAATGACTTTGTAAAGTTTAATTAGCAGTTCTTGGCTAAGAAAACTTTTACTGTTAGCACGTTACATTCCTTGTTTTTAGGGAGGAGAGGTGATATTTTAAAATTTTCAATGCGATTTTAAATTAAGTTTTTGATATATTTCATGAATTTTTTTAAATTTGATATATTTGGGTTTTTCAGATATTAAATTTATATTAAATTTGAATTCTTGGAGAAAAAAAAGTATTAGAATCATGCAATTGAAATGTTATTTAAACTAAAGAAATATTTAATATCACACGGCATATTTATAGTCATCAGTGTTAATTGAAGATTTAAAAATCGTATTAAGAGTAAGCGCTGATTGTAAGCGTATAATCAAACTGGTTTCCAAAAAAGGAAAAAATATTCTAATTGAAATTCTATCACAAATGAAAGGAAGAATAAACTCGAGCATTATCGTGTCGGTCGAATTGGTTTCTTAAAAGCCCCTGCACCACATCAAGGTTTCGACCTTTGCAAGGGTTTTCTCTTTTTCCAATTTTTTTCTCCCAGAAGAGAAACCCCAACTCGGCCTAGACACGACTCAGCAGAGATGGGTAAACCAAACTGGGATAGGTGGCAGAAAGTGACTCTAGCTTCACTCACCGAAAATATATTGGAAGCTAATCTACGACCAAGCTGATGGAAAACGCTTCTGGCTTTACTCGCCAGCCTTGTATTTAAACTAATTCTAGACAGGTAATTCAGTATCTGAATATTTATTCCGAAGATATCAATATCGATGGCGCCATCATTTTCTTTACGAATGCATTCGTAATTCATTCAGTAGTGAAATTAAGGTTACCCTAGGCAACTGATGGCATCCGAACGGGTATAAATACAATAATTTACCGTTGCTATATTCTGTCCAACAAAAGAAACTGAGCGTGTCTAATTAAATTTCAGATTTCAATTGTTAGACATTGTTACTAACAAGGGAATCCCTCGAATATATATGTCACAGATTTCCACCAAATTGAAATATTTTACTCATCTGAAGCTACTATAGATGCTTGCAAAATACGAGAGTGCGAAATGGTGTTTCTTTCAAAATAAACCACGAAAACGAAACAATTTCAGCATACATAACCATACAAGGACTCCATTGTTAAAGCGGTTAGGCTATGTGGGGTTCCCTTGTAAGTAAAATAACAAATGAACATAATTCACTTGTATCTGAAAACGTCATCACAATAAAATCTCTATCAAGAGCAGATTGTCGCCAGGAGTAGTCGCCTAGTGCTTACCTTAATAGCCACCATCGAATGAAATCTGCGAAAATATAACTCAAGTAGGCCTACATGAAAACGTACAATTTTTATAGAAATTTGATATGCGTAGTTGAAATTTCAAAAGTAATATAATTGCTAAGTTATTTAGTGAATTTAAAATTAGAAATGTTTGAAGCAGTGTACACATGAAGTTTGCTGAAATATAAACCCAATAAAAATAAAATAATAAAATTAAAATAATTAAGGATTTCAAATAATAAAATAAAAATAAAATGGAAATTAAATTTAAAAAAATCAAAAAAATAAAAACGGAGAGGATCCATCATCCACAATAACTGAAACCAGCCAGCGCCTCTTATTTTAAAGGATTTTTGGACGAGTTCACAATGACTGGGTTAGAAGAGGAATGCAATGTTTTGCTTGATTTGCACACAGATGATTGTGGATAAATAATAGCTAAAATAATTTTATAAGAAAAATAATAACAATTCAGTCCCAATTTTATGTATTTAAAGAAATAAAATAAAATCAGTTTATATCATTGTTCTCAATTTTCATTAAAAATTAATTTCAAAACAAATCCTGAACACGGGACTGCTTTCTAAATGGAAGCGTATGTTAATTTCATGCTAATGTAAGAAGAAAATGAAAGTGTAAAATGTAGTTTGTTTCTGAAATCCAGTAATATAAATTATCAGTTATATAACATTGCAAAATAATATTGATATTAGCAAAAATAAATTGAGAAATTTAAAATAAAGTATGATTGATTAATCGAATCTGAAACAGTAGACACTAGTAATTACTATAAGATTGTTATTGAGAATAAATTACTTAAAAAATAATATCGAAATGAAAAACATTTTATTGCTTATTTAGATAATATAATATAATTTTGTGAATTGAGTGGGAGTGTAAATGAATTTGTGAATAAAGTGTGAAATTCAGTAGAAACTCGATTCAGCGGAATTCGGATTTACCGAACATTAATTATATGATCGTATATTATAAATTTGCAAAAACAACTTCCGTAATTTTATAGTAATTGAATCCAAGAAATAAATTATAAGATAGCCTTAAATTAATTTTTTCAGAAAATTTGAGTAAGGTAATCTAATTGTGCATTTAAAAAGTTTATTATTACATACAACAAGCTAAACCCCTCCAATTGCATGGGATATCAGAAGATCAGTCTGGATTATTCCGAAATCCTACTGTACTTTTTTTTTTT
>JAHWFO010037498.1:121863-143302 GCA_023313115.1 Rhysida immarginata
GACAACGCTTCAAGGTCAGTGGCATTCTCTTATGAGACAGATTGTAGACATAAACATAAATATTGAATTTTTTTTTTCTCAAATATTTTTCATACTTTTGTTGTATGAAACCAGCAAATGCCTCGCAATTGTTGTGTACCAGGCTGTACATCAAACTATTATAATGGAAATACACTCGTCCCTGTGTTTCTCTTCCCTTAGGAACAGGGATTGCGGGACAAATGGACAAGATGCATCAACCGAGAGAGTTTCACACCAACAGCTAATTCTGTAGTGTGCATAAAGCATTTCGTTCCAGATTTTGTAATTAAAGAAGATAAGTTTCCATGTGAAGATGGTTCTGTTGTGAATGTGCCTAGGAAAAAAATAAAACTTCAGGAAGGTGCATACCCATCAATATTTGAAAACCAGCCATCATATTTAACAAAACATGTTCTACATAAAAGAAAAGACCCAAATGAACGTTTGCAGAAAGTTATGGAACGTGATGAAAAATAATTTCAAGATTGGTGTGAAAGTGATATTATCGCAGGGTTTGATAATTTTAAAAAACACATTATAATAGAAATATAGAGCCATTTGTGATTATGTGTACAGAAAGTTATGTTTTACTGTACACTATTGATCATGAAGCAGAGATACCCAAAATAACAAAGTCAGTGAAATTCCTTTCATCTGTGACAGTGCAGGTATGCTGTAATAATGTCCCCATTCCCAGTGATAAATTCAAATGGTGCTTAGGTGATGAAAACTTATGTGTGACAAGTGGACAAAATTTGATTGTCTGTTGAGTAATCTGGCTCGGTTCAAAGAGGAGAACAATTCTTTCCATGATAAATTAACAGTACTAATGAATTACTTTCAGACAATTGATATTGAAACCCTAGATTCAGTAATTCAAAAGAAAGTTATATTCTTGCGTGAACAGTTGCTATTACTGCTCTCAAATAAACGATGTTATTCACCAGATACTATGCTGTGGTATTCAGGGCTATTTTATTCTTTTCCTGGAGCATATTATTTATTGCACTCAAACAACATATGGACTCTGCCACATCCATCCTATTTGAGAAGACTGCTATGCCAAATGGGGACTAACAGTTCAGGAATTGGTGCTTCACAAATTTCCTAATTACGAGAAAAATGTAAACTGTTAAATGACCATGAGAATGAAATGTTGGATGAAATTTGTGTCACCCAAGTTTAGTTATAAGGGTGGAAAAATTGAAGGAGTAAGCAGAAATAAAGAAAATGATGCTGCTACGACTATTCAAGCGTTTTATGTTGGCATCTCCATTGTCAGCCAACACAGATGTTATTGGTCTTTTACCAGAAAAAAATCTAACGGGTGCATCTTTGCATACAATGACCATTGAAGTTTTAAAAACTCTTCATACCTGTGGCTACATTCCTCTGTCTTATTTCAGACAACAATCAGGTGAACAGAAAAATGTTTCAAATAATGGGTGGGGGCATCTTGCAATCCTCTATAAAGAATCCAGCAAACCCTGACAATGAACTTTTCCTCAATTTTGACACAGTACATTTGATGAAATGTGTTCGAAATAACTGGTTGGGTGCTGGAACCTTCAATATACCAGAGATAGACCACCTTCTCACAGCATTGAAGAGTAACGGCTCTGAATCCTCAAGTGTCACTGGTTTATATCTAACAAAGGAGGCAAAGTTTTCTGATTTGAGAAACCTCTATGAACTCGAGAAAAATTGTCTTGTGAAGGAGGCTCCATCACTGACTAGAAAAGCTCTTTACCCTACTTCATTTGAAAAGCAGAACGTTGCATTAAGCTGTTAAGCTTTTTGATGACAGAAGTATTGCTGCATTTGAAAGAAGAAAAATGGAACTCGGGGAACAGTATTCAGAAGGCACCATCAAATTTTTAAAGCTTTTAGCAAGATTTTGGAAAATAGTTAATGTAAAACATCCTTTGAAAGGAAAGAATTTGAGAGATTCAGATTGTGACCCTATTCGTGGACTAAATGATTTAAAACTTTCATTCTTAGAAAAGTTCTCAGTTTTTCTGAAAGTGTGGCATAATTCTGAAAGGGGTGGCAAACATTCAAATGAGACGTTTACTGCATTCATACACACGATTGACACATTCAACAAAAGGTGTAAATATATATTTCAAGTTCTGAAATGGAAATATATACTGCTTGGAAAATTCCAAACCGACAAACTGGAAGGACGGTTTGGGCAATATAGACAAATGAGTGGAGGAACCTATCACGTGTCTGTAGAGCAGGTCTTGGAAAGTGAAAGGAAGTTAAAATTATGTAATGTTTTAAAAA
Source organism: Rhysida immarginata (assembly GCA_023313115.1). Classification (NCBI taxonomy): domain Eukaryota; kingdom Metazoa; phylum Arthropoda; class Chilopoda; order Scolopendromorpha; family Scolopendridae; genus Rhysida; species Rhysida immarginata. The sequence continues at coordinate 124,174 of JAHWFO010037498.1, forward strand.
TCAAATCAGCTGCCCTAGGAGATTTTTCAATCACTTCCTTTGTTTCGTCTTGCTCTGTAGAAACAGATGAACTAACTGATGAAGATTTTCTTCTATTTAATGGACTTCTTGATTCTACGATCATAGTTGATGACAATAGTCAGAAAGTGCTTGTGTGCATTGGTGGTTATGTTACCCATAGCATTATTAAGAGCCTGAGAGAACAGTCACAAAACTGTGAAGCATGTTCCTCAGTTCTGTCAACAAGCAGAGTCTTGGCAATAGAAAAAAATAAAGTATTTTCTTATTTTGATGCTGTAAACCGTGGTGGGCTGAAATGCCCTACTCAATTTCTCCTGCATATGTGCAATGCAGTATACAAAATATTTAGTGTTCTTGTGAGTGATACGTATGAGCATGATTTCCTGAGAGTGAAATGTCAAAGAAAAATAGTCACACAGTTGGCAGTAACTTATTGTGAAATACACTATATAAATTTTGATTATGAGTATGTTTGTGTGGAAAGACCCTCAGAAACATTGCAGTGAAATGCATTAAGATTCTAGCAAATGCATTTTTAAATAATTACTGCAAGATAAAAAAAATGATAGACTAAATAACAAAGCAAAAGATTCTAAGAAAAAGAGGAAATTCAGTAATACTTAGAAGATAAATTAATGAATTAATATGAATAACCTTACTGGAATGTCAAAAAAATCCATTTATTAAAATAAATTTAAATAAATATGTTTCTTTTTAAGACATTTGGACAAGATTGTTCATATTGATCTTTATTCTTATTAATTATTCCTTTATTTAAAATAAAATAAAAAAAACAGATTTAATAAAATTTATTAGTTTTAGTTTTTTTCTTTTTCATTTTTAAACATTTTTATATTAATCTTTAATCATATTAATTCATAAATTTATCTTCAATGTTAAAATATTATTTGTCATTTTGGAACCTTTCTAAATGTATTTGTAGTGCCTTTATATTTTTTCTATTCAGATATGGTAAATAAAATACTTATTTTCAATGCATTCATTGCTTTTTTTCTCCTTTAATTGTGATATAACTAATCCTCAATTTATTATTCCAGTGAAAGATCATATTTTATTGTTTCAGTTTAAGAGAAATATCCTACTGATCCCGTATTTAAGCTTTTATAAATTTCTTTTTCAAATTTATTACCAGGGCTTTCTATATCAGAACCACGGTGTAAGCATTCTCCTTACACCATGATCAGAACCACGGTGTAAGCATTCTTCTTACACCATGATCAGAACCACCACATACGGCGGCCATCTTGCCCTCAAGTGGCAGTTCCAGTAAGTATACAGAGGGTCCAGGTACCAAGATAGATTTCCGGAAGTGACGTCACGAAACTTTAAAACGCTATAACTTTTTAACGGAGCCTCAGATCGAAAAACGCGACTAGACGTTATTGCTCAGAATTTCACCCTCTACCTGCCTTTTTATTTGGGCACGACCTTTTAGAATCACCCTGGCCGATACCGATATTCCTTACCGATACCGTACTAAAGCGCTATAACTTTTTAACGGAGCCACAGATCGAAAAGCGCGACTAGACTTTTTTGCTCAGAGTTTCATCCTCTACATATCCTTAAATTTGTGAAACGTCGTCCATTTACACCCTATATACAAGGTCTTTATAATTAAAGTTCCATTTTGACATGGCCATAAAAAAAAAACTACTGGACCAAAAGCTATTTAATACTTGGTAATATTATACAAGAGGGCATGGTAAGTTCATACCCAGCAAAAAAAAAATTAGTTCAAAAGGTCACCACCAGCATGGAATGGCGCTCTATGCAATATTCGAATACGAAATTAGACACGAAGACACAAGTTAACAATGTAGTTATGCACATGCGCTTTACAAGTCATTTGGTTTTCAGAAATAAGAAAGGGATCCTCGTTGTCAGTACGCCTCTTTTGTTACTAGTCGACGATCCCTGTTACCATGCAAGACCGTGCGTTTCTGGTTAAATGTTATTATGAATGCAATAGCAATGTACGGCAGGCTTTGCAACATTATCGTACCGTTCGACGAATACATGTACGTCGGGGCCAATGACACCGCAAAGTTTGAAGAAGATGATGACAAAGTTTGAAGCCTCAGGTTTGTTATCGGTAGCACCTGGCCGAGGAAGGAAACCCGTCTCTGAGGCAACCGTGGAGGCTGTTTCAGTAGCCGTAGAGGAAGCAAAAATGGAAACCTCACAAGGGGCGTGCAGCGTAAGTGCTGTTGCACGTCGAATGGATTTACCACTGAATACGGTGTACAATATCGTACGTAAACTTCTGCGTTACTACCCATACAAAATCCACCTTGTCCAACAACTCGAACCTAACGATCTTCCTCGTAGAGAAACCTTCGCATTGGAATTCCTTGCACGGATGGAGGTGGACGAGCATTGGCCATGAAACATTTTGTGGACGGACGAGGCCCATTTTTTCCTGAATGGGGATGTCAACACCCATAACTGCAGGATTTGCGCCACCAGTCCCCCTCATGTTCTCCACCAAATTCCATTGTATTCTCCTAAAGTTACCGTCTGGTGTGGTATGACAGCAAATGTCATAATTGGTCCGTATTTTTTTGAAGAGCAGTCGAGAGATGGACTCGTGACATGCACTGTGACTGCTGCTCGCATAGCGTCGATGCTAAGAAGTTTTGTGATACCAGTTTTGAAGTTTCGTGGCATTTTATGCAGGATGGGGCTCCACCTCATATTGGTACATGTGTCAAACAGATACTTCAGCAACATTTCACAGATGAACGGATTATATGCCGAAACTTCCACCCGGTCACCAGATATCAACCCCTGTGACTTCTGGCTCTGGGGTTACCTCAAAGCCACTGTTTATGGTGATAACGCCAGGAATTTGGCGGAACTGAAAGATGCGATACGCTGACAGGTGCGCAATATTCCTCTTGATATGCTACGTGCTACAGTTGAGAACGCAGTAATCCGATGCAACCTGCTTTCAGTAAATGGTGGAGGCCACATTCACATGTAACTAATTTTAGTAACGATTAAAGACTTGTTAACCTGTGTCTTCGTGTCTAATTTCGTATACGAATATTGCATAGAGCGCCATTCCATGCTGGTGGTGACCTTTTGAACTAATTTTTTTTTGGTGGGTATGAACTTCCCATGCCCTCTTGTGATTACAAAAGAACTTCACACTTTTAAAAATTTATTACATCAAAGCTATTCAGAATATAGACACATACGGATTTTTAAAGAAACACTCTTGAAGTTTATTGTAACACAGTTAAAGATGTTCAATATACCCCCTGTCGTGACACGGCATACATCAATGCGGTAGTCGAATTCGTCCCAAACCCGTATTAACATGTCTCAATCAATCCCACAAATCGCTACCGTAATGCGTTCTTTCAGCTCGTCTAGGTCACGGGGAAGGGGTAGGGTGAAGAAATTGTCCTTTACACACCCCCATAAAAAGAAATCACAAGGTGTGAGGTCGGGGCTCCGCGGTGGCCACTTTGCAAGCTCCAGGTTATTGTTTGCTCGACCAATCCACCGCTGTGGGAGAGTGGCATCAAGAAATTCCCACACCTCTGTCTTCCAGTGGGGAGGTGCCCCATCCTGCTGAAAGATAAAGTCGTCACTGTCTTCCATGAAAAAAAAGGGTCCGTAGATTTTCGTTTTGGACACTGCACAGAAGACATTAACCTTTGGGGAATCACGCACGTGTGTTACAAATTCACTTGGGTTTTCAGTCCCCCATATTCGGACGTTCTGTTTGGTCACCTTATCACTCACATGGAAGGTGGCCTCGTCACTAAAAATGAGGTAGTCCTTGAAATTATCCTCCGCATCACAGAACTCCTGGATCTTAGCACAAAAGTCACGACGAATAATTTTGTCTAAACCACTAAGACTTTGCAGCAACTGAATTTTATAGGGTGTCATTTTCAAACGCTTGTGTAAAATTTTCCAAACAGTTGGTTGCGGAATGCTGAACTCCAAAATTGCCCGTCGGGTGGATTTTTTTGGGCTGCAGGAACCTCGTATGAACACGCTCCACAGTTTCTTCTGAAATACGCGGACGACCAGGACTTTTCTGTTTACACAAACAGCCAGTGGTTTTAAATTTTTGATACCAACCGTAAATCGAATGATTGCTTGGAGCTGCTTTGCCAAAACGTGTTCGAAATCGTCGTTGAACAGCAGTGATGGAGTTAGTTTGATGAAATTCTAATACACAAAACGCTTTCTCTTCACCATTTGCCGCCAATTTTGTCTCGCGTCACGTGCCGCCTGGTATCATCCTCAAGTTACGTAATGTTACGTGTAACAATAAACTTCCAGAGTTTTTATATAACAATCCGTGTGTGGTGTGTCTATATTCTGAATAGCTTTGATGTAATAAATTTTAAAAAGTGTGACGTTCTTTTGTAATCACCCTGTATTACCAAGTATTATAGCTTTTGGTTCAGTAGTTTTTTTTTATGGCCATGTCAAAATGGAACTATAATTATAAAGACCTTGTATTACAAGCTATATCTCAGTATCGAAAGTTTCCAAGGTAACATATCAAAAAGGGAGGGAACTCTAATCCACAAGGAGATTTGAAATACTGATTACGTATTTCGGCTATCAAGTAGATAAGAGACAACGATAAGAGACAAAAGTCAGCTAAAGGAAACTTTTCTTTATTTGACTTTTGTCTCTCATCGTTGAAGATGGCCTTGGTAGCCGAAATACATATCCGGTATTTCAAATCTCTTTGTGGATTAAAGATCCCCTCCCTTTTTGGTTGTTTCATTCCACAGTGTTTGCTTAATTTTTGCTAAGGTAATATATGGTACACGTACTACTAAGCTAATTCCTACTATCGTTAATTACTTATTACATTCATTCATGGCACGTCATTAAGAGTTGTTTGATATATAACATGCCATATCTTAGCATTGAAGGTTCCCTATGGTAACAATAGAACACGTGCTAATAAAGCAATTCCCAATATTATTAATCACTCATGATGCGCTGTTACGAGTTTTTTGATATATTACATGCCATATCTTAGTAATGAAAGTTCCAACGGTACCATAGGACACGTGGTATTAAACCAATATGCCATAGCTTGTCAATGGAAAATTTTAAGGCGGTATCATAATGGCACCATTAGAGCACGTGCTATTGTACCTATTACGGCATTAATTATTGTATTGGTGAAAGCAGAATGTGAAAATATTAATTAGCTTTCTAGTTATTTTAATAAATAATAAGCTCCCTACTAATAAAGAAATTCTTTTCGTTTAGACACTAATCTCCCGTGTCTATAATCGTCAGTCTCATGCATCCTGCACGCTCACCATCTTGAGAATATTTAGAGCACGCTCAGAGCCGAACCGAAGTGCTCAGCACGCGTTTTCCCTATGCTAGGATGATTTTCTCTTCCAGTAATTTACTAAACGCACTCTCTCTATGCAATAGAGTCTATTGCAACGCAATGCATTGTTGGAATTGTGTCTACAGACGGACTGACGGACGGACTGTGTCTACAAACTGATTACATAAAATGGAAGAAGAAAAAAATTCCGTGGACTAAATTTGAATCATGGACCTTAAGTATTCAACTCGTGGTCTCTAACAACAGGGTCACCACGGGTACAGAATAGCAAGGTTGTCTCCGAATATCTTAAAAACTATCAGGTAGTCAACGTGGAGGCCCAGTGATACGGCTAGCAACTGGAAGAAAGGAGGAATTCCCGAACTGCGAGCTGGCTGCCTGCCTTATCATTGAGCCTGAACGTTGACTACTTTGTAGCTGTAGGATTACATGCTGTAATCATATATGCTGTAACTCGGTCACTGGAGCCAAATAATGTTTATAATTTGTTGTACCATGAAGAGCAGATAATATGCAAATGCCATTGTAGAATCCCGTGCTCTGAATGTTTTTGTATAAAGTACAGAGCTCAAAGGGACTGTTTAAACATGAGTAACCTAAACTCGCACATTTACAGAATTCTACATAGAGATAGATCATTATACCAGAGGAGGAATCTCTATTCATGAAAGCGTATCCTGGAATCTTTGCGCCACCGAGAGCGCTACGGGTTCGACTAGTCCTGAATAGCAGACGACACGTTAGTTATACTATAGAAAATGTAAGGATTCCAACAACACTTTTGATTTAAGAAGTACTAAGTAAGTAATAAAAAGTATGATGACTTAAATCGTGTAAAATGATTAAACTAAATAGTGTTTTTGCAGCTTTGTATAGTTTTAAACAGACATTTGGCTTTTTTTTATTACTTCAATTAATATCAGTTTAATAAATTAATATTTTCTGATTTAAGAAACATGTTTAAAAATTGACATAAAAATAATAGAATAAATAAAATCAATTTTGTTTCAAAGTCTACTTTTTTATTTTATTCAATCGTTTAACATATTTTAGCTTCTTGTTATTAGATCTTTCTTTCGAAACAAGTTTCAAATAATGGCAGAGAATCATTTTGATAAAATAAATAACATTTTTTGGAAAAAAAACATTTCTGCGTGCTCCCGACTGCAAAATAACGATGTCCAGCTAATTATTGGATGCACGATCTCTGGGAGCTTGAAGAAGAAATCTGTTGTTAGATGTTCAGATTTGCTTTCTTTTTTTACATGCTCGTCAATGTTTGCAAGCATTCATATATTGCAAAAGATGCACGAGAAAGGTGTCCATTTTCTGTAAAGTGAAAGATTTTTTTAATGAACATTTTTAAAGGTTTTTTGTTATTTTCTTATTATTTAAAAAATATAATTTAATAAAATAAAAACAAAAAACTTAATGCATTCAACTCATCTTGAGACACAAAAATTGTAAAGAATAGAGTTGTCAATACATAAATTAATATGAATTTATTAATTAAATAACATATAAGTCACGACAATCATTGTTTACTTACAAAATAAATTAGAAGAACCTTTTTTAAGAGTTTTACAGCTCTCCTTCAGCTCTGCATATGCAAAACAGGACTAGTCAGGCCGCCATATTGAAATACAGGAAAAGCTATCAGTTTCACCCCCATGGAATTCTACACCTTCGCGCTACGTATCTCGTATGTTTGAACTATAGTCCAACAGACATGTCATAAAAATCGCTCCTCCTGCTATAGATCACGTGGTCATGACGTTGGCTAAGTTCATCAGCCAATCAGCATCTGCCGTAGCCTTGTTGCATAGGTTTTTTATTTATTGTTCTTTTTTCCTGTTTAAGGTGCGCTCTTTTCAACACATGCTAAAGCAACACATCTCAAGAAACATATGAGATTCTTCTGAGGAAAATTAATTTCGCATTAATTGCTAAAAAGCCCTTTTAAGGACCACCAATTTAACAGTAATTCATTTAACAACAACAGTAAGAGGCTAAATTTAACTCCAGTTTGTTTCCTTGTAACGCAGTGATTGATAGTTCTCATGGTTCGCTTGGAGTATATTATTAAGATTATGGTAGGAGGGCTGACAGCAGTTCAAACAATTGTGGGACAAATTGCCAATAGAATACATTACCAAAAATGTGAAAAGGACGGCGAAATTATCTCCTTTTATATAAGGGTCGTCACAATTATGTCAAATTGACAGAAACTGCAAAGATATCCCTCGCATTAGTGCTCTGTCACGGGTCAGGGTTTCTGAATAGGCACTGTGCGACGTCTCCAAGATCGTACTTTTTTATTTTAAATATAAGCTTCATGTAGTTTTAAATTATTTCTTTCATGCAGCTTCGTAAGAAAAAAAATTCAAAAAAATGGACCCTATCATATATCAAAATAAGTTTCATCAATATAAGCAAATGCTAATCATCTCTAAAATGAGTCAAATTTTTAACTCAATCGTTTTTGCCTGTACCGCGGGTGGGATTGTATGAAGATGAACGAATTTGAAAATTTAATGTAATTTATTGGCACACGACACAGTAATAACACTACTCAGTTTGTTTTCCCTGTTTACTATAGATTTGTCGACAATGTTTATTCCACGAATCCAGAGCTTTATAAATAAGTTCCTGAGGCATTTTCTTCCGCTCATCGAAAAGAGCCTTTTTCAGCCCATTTAGACTTATCACTTGCGACCCCACAGTTTCTGTTTTAAGTAATCGCAAGCAAAATAGTCCATGGGGGCTGCATCTGGAGATTGGGGAATCCATTTGTAGGGGTGAATGTACTTCACTTTTTTCCCCCAAGAAGTCAAGAGAGTTTTCTGGGCTGCAGAAGCAGGGGCAGAATCGTGATGGATAATGTGATCTCCTTTCGGATATAACTTTTGAGCATCGATATCAAAATACGGTTTGATAGCTTTGTTGATATAATAATCTGTATTTATCTTAGCTCCAGGCTTGATAATTCGCAAGCGCGTTTTGCCATTATACGAAATCTCTCCCCACGCCATGATAGCTTTGCAAAGTGACGAATTTTTGTTGACAGTCGTTCGAGGCACTGGTTTCCCAGAAGAAAAGAACCAGGTCTCATCGATGGTATAATATTTTCAAATTTTTCAGAAGAAAACTGTACAATGGCAATGATCTCTAGCGCCTCATCTCGATATTGGCTGCTGAAATATTATAACTTGATTGTTTCCTTCTTATTATCAGATTGAATGCATTTGAAATATAATACCTGATGGTTGACTTACGAAGGTTCTGCAGGTTGGCCATACTTCTAGGCTCGGTGTGTCTGCAAATTTAACATGTTCCTGAGGTGTTTAACTTACAATAACTCACCCCAATATGATGTCGGCTTTGCGTCTTTTCTTAACTGCTGTTAGCGTGTTACAATGGTTTCCTTTGGCTTATTTTGTCAGACTGGATGTTGTTCCTACGCTCACCGTCTAATTTGAACTTTTTAGTTGATATATTACTTAGTTGACTATATCATTTTTAAAAGCTGGTGAACTTTACCTTTTTTATGGGGCCTAATTCATCTTTGATAAAACGATTCGAAATATCATCTTCCATTACCATATTTCAAAACGTTTAGCATGTATAGTCGGGTGCAAAAAGGTTTTTACTTTCTCCGTAGGAACTGAGCTTACCGGATGTGCAAAAGCAGGTACTTTTACTGAGAGTCAAGGCAGATTAGACTGGACATTACCTTTCTGAATGAAAACAGGATAGCAAGTATACGCTTGGGATGTGCTATTCACGTGCTCAACTATGACTTAAGTCTAAACCATTCTGCACCCGACTGTACATGAGGTTAACATCAGTTTCTGAACATCAAATGTTATATAAATAATCATTAACTTCCAAATAGATCTATTTACAGATTCACTTGTTCGAAACAATGATACTTTTAAATCCGCGTAGGATTAAAATTACATAAATAAACCTTGTGTTTGATAAATTTTATTGTGTGACAGTGGTTTAATTATTAACCTCTTTACGTGAGTATTTTCAGATTCATCGTTAAATAACAAACTTTAAATTCGATGAGTCCAATCTCCATTCTACAGATGTAATTTATTTAAAGAATTTGAAACTTATGTAATCATTAACGATTAAAAACGCTCTCACTTCTATCTATGACTTCTATCTTAAATTTAATGTGTTGCTAAGTGTTTTTGAAATCGTTTTTTTTATAGAAAGGGGGCAACATTTTGTGCTCGGAAAAACAAGTTACCATGGTTCCGGTATAAGTTTTCGATAAACGGGACTTTCTTAAAAGCAAACATAAATGCAAACAAAAAGCTTTTTATCGAGGAAAGGTTGTATATTAGACAAGAATAATCCAAAGCTTGAAAAATTTTCACCTGAACATCAGTTTTTTACAGTAGAAGGATCTGTAATCCTTCGTTATTTCCCACGCTGTTTATTATGCAGAAACATTTAAAGCAAAGACGTGAAAGCTTGGAAATCCCTGGTTACATCTTTTAAGAGCAGTGCTTAATTATAAATCATTTTATTTGCAACCGTGGAAGATATGATGCGTCTACGAAGGTAGATCAAAAAAGAAAGGGTGAAATTAATGCATAATTTTTTATTTGCTTCAATATCGTTTAGAAACCCTTACGCCTGAACGTCTTCTTATATGCAAGGTTTGCTCTCTTAATGCAGAAGAAGCATTTATAATCGTATTTGCTCTGTGCAAAAAAATTTTTATATTTTAATTTTTGAACAATAAATGCAAAATATAAACAAATGTTTCAACTAAGTTTTTATGAAACAGGGAAAAACATAGTAGAAAACACAGAGTCGATGTTTAGATTGGGCTTAACTTCTGAATGGCTTTTCTAAAGGCTGCGCTGCCTGAATTCATCTATTTTTCATCCCTTTTATCCGAATTTTTTATCCCCCCTCCCACATACACACACTTTTTTAATTGAAAAATTGATTTTTTCGAACATAATGTTTATCAAACGGAAAAGAACTCTTTCGTTCTCATCATTTGCCTTAAGTTGCCTTTGGAAAACTTTTATAGCTTTGAAAAACATGTGACCACTACGCCCACAACTGGGAGAATTGGGTCCAAACATCTTGCATAATCAAATTTCACTCCTTTACATAGCGTATAGAGAGATGGATCCCTCTAACTCCCATCCCCGTAACTTCCACCGCATGGGCCAATCGTAGCCAAACAAATAGCGAAGTTGGACGTGGCCATGATAAGTTACATTTCGAATTTAACCTTAATCAAAAAAATATAGAAAATTACGAAGGGGACAGACAGACAGACGGACAAGGTAAAACCAATAAGTAGCTCAATTCTTCAGCTGCTTAATAGTGATGAATGGGGTTTAATTTGATGATTTCATTAATTTTATATCTGGGTGTCTTTCTGATTTTATATAGAGCCTTACACAACCAAAATCTATTCTTGAATTGCATTATAATTATTTTCCAGACGGAACTATCACTATCTGCTTCCAAAAGAGCATTTGCAGTGAGTGCTGCTCTTTTTATACCGTCTGAAAATGTGCATAAACTGATGTCTGTAATCTGACCGCCATCTGTTGGAAAAGAACCCGATTTCATTTTAATCGTTTCTGTGCAGCCAGAATCTTTTTATCTGCAGTGGTGTGCGAATTATTGAGTTTTAAAGTTTTTCCTGTCTTTTGGATCACCCTGTACATACAGCAGATTTGAAAGTGTAAGAATTGTACTTTGCAAAGTTAATATTACATTGAGTGTGCCTACAGCGATCTGCACTTGGTCACCTTCTCCTCGTCAGTCGTCTGAAAGCATCGGTGCATAATGGAATAACCAAGTTGAACAGCAATCGTAAATCAAATTTACCGTTCTCCGCGGTTGCATTGCACGAGAATGTCATGCAGACTACGCAAAACATCGACCGACCCTGCTATACCCTATCATTCAGTGTGGCAAGGTGCGTAGAAGTCTTTAAACAGGGACTTTAAAATATTCTCAGTAGACGTCCTCTGTCGACTCACAAAGTAGGAGTGGCTGTGATCGGCCAGTGTCTGATGGAAAACCTAGGAGACGACTTTAAAGTATATTAAACAGTTTGTGCAAATACTTTTTTACAGGTTGTACGAGAATAAAGCAGTGATTCTTAAATGCCATGTTTTTCCCTTTGCCTTACCAGAGATTACTGAATTCATTACGCACCGCTGTCATAAGACGATTCACATGAGACGGTGACCACGAGCAGACTGATGCACCCATTTCTCATGTGATATAAACTTTATACAATACAAGTCGTACACTTTCAAATGTACACGGAGTGGTCAGATTATTATGACCACCTGATGTTTGTAGGCAAATTAGCTAAGATTTCGCGCTGAAGTTACTACAGGGCCAGACTATTATAAACAAGGAAGTAGGTTGTTTACCACGACAGTTGAAGTGATTTATTTCTGAAGATTTGGTTAAACGCCTTTGAAAGTGGGATGATTTTTTGGGGCTCGGAGCCATGGAGAGACTATCAGCAAAACTGTATAGCAGATGATTTTTGGGGATCTGCAGTAATTTGAATCACTGTTGCCCTTCTGTTGTCTTGTACCAGTCCTCTCACTCTCCGTTCTGCCCGAACATTGACTAGTAGCTGACGGTCACAACTTGCATGTTCGGACCCAGTTTTTCGATTGGTGGGGTCAGTGTCATGGTTTGGGGCACGTTTTCCTGGCACGTTTTCACTGTTCCCTTTAATTTGTGTGGAACAACTGCTGAGTAGCACAACATGCATAAGCATCGTTGATGATCAAGTTCATCCCAATGGAGATGGCTTCTTCCAACAATACAATGCGCCATGCCACGGTGCTCGTATTGTGCTCGAAGTTGAAAGAATCATCAGGCAGGTGACAATGCAATTCATAAGGTATGTGTCAGGTTTCTCGCATCATCTTTCAACATCTCGTGAAGTCAATGCCAAGAAGAATCGCCGCAGTAATGAAGGCAAAATGTGGCCGAACGAAGTACTGATGGGGTGGTCATAATAATCTGCCACTCAGGGTAAATAGCTATATTCCTGTGTTGGAGAATGTTCGATAGAAAAAAATATAGTTGCCATGACTTAATGTCATGCAGAACTTAATGTTTAAGATACTTCAAGGAAACCACCATTGTCGGAACTTCCCGACAGTAAGCAGGGTTTTTTGGTAGAAAATTAAAAAATGTATCATTCTGATGTCCCGATTGAAAAACAATTCTATTCAATCCAATAGAGCAGTGGTTTTCAATCCGTGATACGCAAGCAGTTAACTAGTGGTATTTTGGAAAGGGTCGTTGGCCCTGTTTTATAAGTTGTTTTGTTGTTATTCTGTTTGAGTGGTGCGTAGTCGTGAAAAATTTTGTTTTAGTGGTACGCGATTGTGAAATGTTTGAGAACCGCTGCAATAGAGGACTACCTGCCACTCCTTACAGGACTGATAACCATTTCCTCTATAATTTGAATATATTGCCCCCTCATAATTAATAAACTAAAGATTTTTATAATAATTTAATAATTTGTAATCATTTTAACTTGCTGATCAGTTTTATTTTATTAAGTAGTATAAGACTGGAGCTACTTAATGGTTTTAAATGGTTTTATCATGTCAGTGTGTTTGTCAATCTCTCCGTCTTCTTCATATTTTCAATTTCCTTTAACATAGACGGTTGAAATTTTTTATGTATTTCATATGAGGATAACCTTCTTTATTATTTAGTTTGGTATGGATTAGTTCGCTGGGGTCGGAGTTAGCAGCTGCATACAGCCAATATTCCTATAGGCATGTACAGCAATTAAATTTGCTATGCAGATTTCTCTAGCAGGATCTTCATTACTATGAAATTTGGACTGGATTTTTCCTGTTGTAGCAGAGTTATGAGGGAATTAGTCAAGTCTGGCATATGATATGTCATTTGAAATGATGAAAACGAAAGAAGATTTTTTTTTCGATTTTCTTCATAGAACAGAAATTACGTTCAGAAATTTTGAGAAAAAACAGAGGGTTAAAAAAGGGAAATGAAAAAAGGTAAAAAATAAAAAAGATAAAAAGTAGAGAGATATTTCACAATCTTTAACAACTATTTTACCCGCACTTTTTAACATGCACTTATAATTCCCCCTTTTTATCCACTTTTTTACTACAGTTTAAAGAGTACCAAAATTCCGTGAATTCAGGACTATGCTACTTTCTAATATCTTCATTGGGGTGATAATTTCTTGTTGTCCTTTAATTGCTCGTTAAATAAAAATTAACTACATCTCTTTAAAAATAAATTTTTATTGCTATCAAAAATCCTCATCCGATTTCCAAATTCTAAATGCTTTAAAAAATCAATAAAGAAGTGGACCAAGTTACAAAATACTCAGAATATACTCAAGTTTTGACATGGTAGCTTAGAAGTTTTCAATGTGACGTCTACTCGATACTGAAATTCCTCACATACTTGGTGAAGCATGTCTGGTATCACTTCATTTAGGGGGTATTTAATCTTTACAATTTCAACGAACGTAATGGAGATTTTATTTTTATTCGAGTGTTGAGTTCAGATTTGCTGGTAGGGAAGGCACATAAACACGATTCCGAACAAAACCCCACAAAAAAATCAAACAGTAAGCTCAGGTGAACGCGGTGGCCAAGATTGAACTTGGGTCGCCATTTCCATATAAGCTGATGGGGAGCAACACTACGCCTTTCAGAAGCGCCAGGTAGATCTCTGGCGGCAATGAAACTAAACTTGACGATCCCCTCTTTCCAATGGAATGCAGATCGTTTATCTGCGATTAACGGTTGCGGAACTGCAGCATTTTAGAATCGGAAGAAGACTTTTGATATACCCTGGATAATAATTTTTATAATTCTTGTTTGATATTTCATTAATTAATAAATCTTATAATTTATTTTTATCTTATTTATTTGAATTTACTTTCCTTTTTTTAACATCAATCCTACTTGCTGTTGCTTAGTGACATGGATATGACTAGGTCATCTGCAGCGCCTTTCATCTTTAAAATTTAGACGGGGATAAAGGATTTAAGCCGTCAGTAAATATTTAGAAGAATAAAGTCGATAGTAGACAGCGGTGCAGCTAATTTTTGGGTTCTCTTGCTTAGCAAGCCATTATTTGGAGTGCAATTTTTCTATAAGCAGGCCATTAAAACTGTTTTAAAATAATAACATACAATAGTCGAAGTCATGCAAAATGAAAAACAGTTTATTGATACCCTCGATGTGGCTTTCCTGCAGAAGAATATCCCTCTTTACACGTGTAATAATATTTTAAGAGTTAAAATAATTATGTTTTTATTTTATTTTATATATAATCTGTTATTTACATAAGTCTGTAGTTCAAATACAGCAGACCAAATCTAATATTTACACATATAAGTGGAACATTTTGAGAGCAATAAGCTACCAGTTTATTTGAGCTACGGATCACAATTTCGAATGTTATTTTCATATGGTGGCTTTTCAACATGTCAAAGATTCAAATTTTGAAAGCCAAATAACCTTCCTTTGAACAGTTTCTACACTGAATTGCGAGCATTATATTTTGTGACACCATCATGCGATTACTTGTGGATTGTTTATGCTCTTTAATGCAGTCTTAGTTTCATTGCTTACTTTTGTTTTGTTGGAATTTTATGAGATCCTGAAACCAGATCTATTGTGATTTCATTTAAAAACACAATGTATATTTTAATTAAGTATATTTAAAAAATGTTGAAAGTGCATTTTCTTTATAATTCTGCAAATATCTAAAACATGAACAAACCCAAAAATATTAATAGTTTTATCATATTGTTCATTAGAAAAAACGACAAGCTCAGGGCTTGATTAGTGATCCTTAAGGAATGTCTAACGACTTCATATAGTGCTTTAAATCATGTTTACTTATACGATAGCAATACTAAATCATCATGCTACTCTTTCCTATCAAAAATTAAGATGATGTACTGCTGTATCCAGCATATTTATATAATACGGCTCCAGTTTCATAAAGACTAGTAAAAAAACCTTAGCACGTATTCAGAATAAGTGATTTCTGCATTTTTTGAGATAGAAGATTGAAATTCGGAATGTAGCTTACTAAGGGCGTGTACATTTTCACTATTTAGTTTAGTTTGGTTGGTGCACTGGGGTCGGAATTATGGGAGTGGGAATCAGAGGGGGACAAAAGATTTATTCAGTATTTAGGTATGTAAAGGAGTGAAATTGGATATACGGAAACCTCTAGGCAAGATGTACATTATTAGGAAGTTTAAGTCAAATTATTCCAGTGGAGTCGGAGTTGTGGAGAATGGTAGTCGCTTGGTCTTGGCAACATGTACTCAACATATGGGGGTTGAGTACAAATTCAACAAGAGATTAATACCCCCGAGGAGGGTATTAGGAAAGTAGCGGAAGCCCTGTGGTTCTCTATTTTACCCCTTTATCTGCATTTTTAATCCCTACCCTTCAAGTTTTTTAATCAAAAATTTAATTTTCTCGAGTGACTGCCATTTTACTTCTTATTTCCTTTCTATGGCTATAATTTGTCATAGTTCTAAAGACCAAGTGACTGCCACCCCCATAATTCCGACCCCCACTGCACAGTGGGCCGGATTCAATATCCAGCTGGACAAAAATCGAAAACGCAGGAAATAAAAATATTTCAACGGAATCTAATAATTTATAAGGAGTTGAGTAAAATATGAATAAAAAACATTTCATTTAAAAAAAACAAAAAACTTTTCGGCTGCTTCTTTCCCATCTTTGTGAAATCTCTCAAGAACACCTGCTGATCACCTGTCATGAATAAAAATTTAAGAACACAGTGGAAGCAAATGACTGAGCAGGCGTATTTGAAATGAAAACAAGAAATTAAGCCTCCCGAGGAAGGTATAGGAAAGTAGCAGAAGCCCTGAGTTCATCTATTTTTACCCTTTCATCTGCACTTTTTAACCCCCCCCAATTTTTTTTTATCTAAATATTGATTTTCTTGAACTTAATTTTTAGCAGATATAAATGAACCCTATCTTTTTCTTTTCTCATCATTTTCGGTCGAATGATATATTACATGCTATATGTTGCCATAGTTCCAAAGACCAAGTGACTACCACCCCCACAACTCCGACCCTAGTGGATTAATTTGGCCCAAACTTCACAGGAATGTAGAAGTTTTGCGTAGTGGAATATGCATAACGAATTTCACTCCCTTACATACATAAATCACTTGGTCATAGATCACTTGGTCCCCTCTAATTCCCACCCCCGTAATTCCGACCCCAGTGGCCCAATCAAAACGAAACTAAATAGTGAAGGTACTCAAGACCATAATAAGCTACATTCCGAATTTCAACCTTCTACCTTGAAAAATGCAGAAATTATGAAGGGACGAACGGACGGACAGACGGACATTATGAAACCAACAAGAAATTATTAATCCTCCCGAGGAAGGTATAGAAAAGTAGCGGAAGCGCTGAGGTTATCTATTTTTACCCTTTTATCTGCACTTTTTAACCCCCCCCCCAGTTTTTAATCGAACAATTGATATTCTCGAACGTAGTATTTTGAAAATGAAAAAGAGCTATACTTTTTTCGTTTCTCATCATTTCCGAACAAATGATATATAACATGTCACATGTTGCCATAGTTCTAAAGACCAAGTGACTGCCACCCCCACAACGCCGACCCTATTAGGACAATTTCGCCCAAACTTTAAAGTAATGTTGATCTTGCTCAGAGGAGTCTGCGTAACGAATTTCACTCCTTTATATGCATAAATATGCGTAGACCATTTGGGCCCCTCTAATTTCCGCCCCAGAAACTCCGACCCCAGTGGACCAATCAAAACCAAACTAAATAGAAAAGATGCACATGGCCATAGTAAGCTACATTCCTAATTTCACCCTTCTATCTCAAAAATTGCGGAAATTATGAAGGGAACGTACGGACGGACAGACAGACGGACATTGTGAAAACAATAACTAGCTCCATTCTTCCGCTACTTAATAACAAATAATTTATTTGCAAGAAAAACTTAGGCTAGAGATCCTTAAATAATAAATTTGTCTTGAATACTTAATTACTTAAACAAAACACTAGCAGGTGATTTTCCTGCGTAGATAATGTAGCACACAAATTTAGGATCTCTGTAGGCACTCCTAGATAATGGCCAACAATTTCGATGGCTCCTGGATTTTGTGACGACTTTCACCACACAAAATATGAAATAATTCCGACGGGAATTTTCCAAGAAAACTTGCTGAGATAAAACTGATATCCCGCACACACACACACACACATATGCACACACGCCCTCACAATCACTTTAAGACGACAAGAAGCTGTCTTGTAGGTAAGTTATAGACATGAATCGGGAAGACGTTGTCGGGCGTATGACGTCATGAATGAACGCTCGCTGAGGACTACTTGACTTGGGCACTGTCAAGAGACGAAAAATTAAAGAAAGTAGCTGTGGTCAGCAATTATGGGATAAATGTTCGAATACACTTAAATGATCAATATAGCCGTATCGGACGCTCGACCAACCTTGTTCAAAAGCCGTAGCAAGGACTAAATGACGAAGATAATAACGACGCACAGTGCGGCCGATTGCCAAAAAGCTGGCCAAAATTCGAAAATTCAAGTAATTCACTCCAAAATGAAATCTTAGGATTTTTGGGGTCGCTGATTACAAATTTTATGTCAAATGTACGGAAATTCACCCCCTTCACCCCTAATCGACCACCCCCTGGGGTATAATATCATGTATTATTTATCATAATCAAGTTACATATCGTTTTTGAGGGTTTTGGGGTCGCTGATTACGAATTTTCTGTCAGAATTATAAAATTCGAAATGGCAAATACAAGATGGCGTCACCCAGGGCGTTTTAAACCCCAAGCGAGCCAACCTCACATAAGTCAGAGCCTTGAACTCGAAACAATGAAATCGAAAACAACAATTTTCAAATTATAAGTCGCATTTTGGTTTTCAGACAAACAATTTTCGATCCTTCCATAAATCACGTTGATATCATCCTTCAAAATATCTTTTATTACTTGGAATAATTGTAACCTTGGTAAATCAACAGTAGCGGACATACTGGAACCTAAAAATAAGATTATTTTTATAGTTGAGAGAAACTTCTGAAAAAAAATCATATGGGTTTTTTGAAAAATTAACACATTCGATTTGTTTAAGAAAAATAATAGCTTATCGCAAAAATTGTTGAATAATTATTTGTTTAAACAATTTATTAATAACTTTTGGGCAACATTATTATTGATAATTGTTGTTTAAGGCATGCCAAATGTTGCTGAATTTTTTCAGATTTTTATTGCATCATGAAGTACGGAAATTTCAATAAGATTAAATTTTTGC
Organism: Rhysida immarginata; assembly: GCA_023313115.1. Classification (NCBI taxonomy): domain Eukaryota; kingdom Metazoa; phylum Arthropoda; class Chilopoda; order Scolopendromorpha; family Scolopendridae; genus Rhysida; species Rhysida immarginata. Next base: position 142,957 of record JAHWFO010037498.1, read on the forward strand.
CTGGGAGGTTTGGGCAAAGCATCCTTAGAAAAAACCCATAACAATTCAAGTGGCAGGAGGTGGCAGCTGAATTTTGGCTTAATCGATAGTTAATACTTTTCCAAGTAACCTCCAAAAGGTTAGAAGACAGCATTCGACAGCGTTTTATTGTCATTTGATTTGAAAACTCAAATTTTATTGGAAAAAAACGAAAAAAGTACCCTTATTATTGTGCTGCTAAAAATTTCTGTCAAAGAAATGACATTTACAAAATTTTTTACGTATTTTACTAATTTTCAAACGTACATTCCATTTGGTTTTATTAGATTTTCTTTGCTGCACGCGCTTTCACACGTTTAAAGGTTTT
>JAHWFO010037498.1:148302-160780 GCA_023313115.1 Rhysida immarginata
AAGGGCGCATTCTTATAAGTAGCTTTTATGCTAAAGCTCCTAATAAAGCAATTCAGTTTTAACATCGAAGCCTTAAAATTTTAACACCGAAGAGCAAATTTTATTCAAAGGGGGGGAAAAAAAGATTGTTCGATCATAATGGTTTCCAAGAGAACCTATTCCATTAGCTAAAATATAATATTTATGATTCTGTGCGAAAAATAATTTGACCATTAAGTTCAGTGTTTGCTGTTTGTCCACTCGTGCTTAAAAGTCTTAAATAGCACGTTAATTTAACACAGCTTTAAGGTTGCAAAATTGGAAGTTAGTTTACTATAAATTACTGACACAATTAAATATTTATTGGGTGTCGCTTTAATTCAGTTTCTGTTGTGGCTTATTAGAGTATTTAATCTTTACAATTTCAACGAATATAATGAGATTCTTTTTTTATTTATTAATTTTTATCTGCGAAAATAATTCCAAAAATATTTATGAAACGTTAATTGTGCTCAAATATAAAAAGCACTCAGGACTTTTATTCTACGTAATTTATAACCTCGTTGGCACAAAAATTTTTCCCTTGTAAAAATGCAGAAAAATAACTCTTAACTTTTTTTTATTTATAAAAATCCATTTCAAATTAAGAGACTTTCAAAGTCTTCTTGATTTATGCCTAAATGAGTTCCTTATTTTTATTTAATATTTCACTCAAGTGAATTTTTCTCCCTTTCCTGTAAATTTCATTTGCTGCCAAAAGAAGGAGAGTGGGCCCGTCGCAGTTGTCTTGGAAAAAGGAGGAACCATTTATCTCTCTCTCAATGTTGAGTTTCTTCACGAATGTCATGAAATAATGCTTTTTCCTTCCGACAATCCTAATACAATTGCACTTTTTAATGTTACTATTTTTCCTCCTTATGGTTGTAACGCATTTTTTGGACATCTTTCAAGACAACGGACAAATTTATTGGTTTTTGTCATTTTCAAGAGAAACGAAAAATAAAACAAAAATCTTAAGGGATACGTACTTTAATTTTTTTTCCTATTTCACTGCAAGATAATTTGAAGAAAAAACAAACTACTTTGAAAATTGGATTGTTTTATTTTTAAATTGCAAAATGCGTCGCTGTTCTTTCTCACGATGAAAGAGGTATAATCGAAATCTTTATAACGAGAAAACAAAACGATTTTGAATAAATTTCTAAGGATATTAATAATATACTTACACAAATGATAAAATCGATTTTCTTAAAAGAAAGAAACATTAGATCTTCTTGAAAGACTAGTAATTTTATCTCATTTCTTCTCAAATCATTGTGACATTTAAATTGAATAATCCTTGATATATGACAACCACAGATACAGGGTGTTTTTAAATTGAGTACAGATCTTTTGGGAGATGATAGAAGAGGTCCTTAGAAGTATTTTTTGTCGTATGAACATGGGGTCTCCGCAGCTCCGTTTACTGCATTGAACAATCAAATGACACCGGGACGCAGTATGTGTTGGTAGGCCTAGATTATTTTATTTTTAACAATTAACACAAGCAATCTACTGTAATAACTTTTAAAGTAATTGTTTGCAAAGAAATTTCAAGGTGCACGTGCTTGTTTGTTGAAAAGTCTTAGGACAAACTTCGTCAAGGAGATTCCATGGCATCCAACCCCTTTGTAAAATACGATTAGTCCATATGTAAATGGCGGTCATTTCGAACAATTACTGTAAACGTCATACAGTAAATTGCTTGTGTTAATTGTTAAAAATAAAATAATCTAGGCCTACCAACGCACACTGCGTCCCGGGTGTCATTTGATAGTTCAATGCAGTATTGTAAGTAAACGAAACTGCGGGGACCCCATGTTCATATGACAAAAAATACTTCTAAGGACCTCTACTATCATCTCCCAAAAAAACTACTCAATTCAAAAACACCCTGTAGATGTTCATGGTCATCGAGCTTCGGCCATTTTCCATTATTTCGAGAAGCTAAGGAAAACAGATCGTGCCAAGTGCCGCATAGATTGCACTAAGGCTGACCGCAACCTGCGATAGAGATTTTCATTGAAACTGAATATGAAAGTAAAGTTTCTATCTGCCGATAGGGCGGCGCTGCAGGCGCAGTTGGGCCGATTGTACATGCAGCGCCACTTTTCAATAGAGGTCCCGCCCTACCGGGAGCTAGAAACTTTAGCTTCATTTTAACAATGGAGCTCGATGACCATGAATATCTATAGACCCTGATGACAACTCAATTTTGTCTTTGTTTGTTAGTTCATTGTTAAAATCCAAGATGGAGACAATGAAATTTGGATTGTTGCTCAGACAAAGGCAAGTAGAGTATAAGGTATGCTCGATCACAAAGCCAACTAGAAAGACAGGCCCTGAAACTCAGAAGTCACCTGACCATCTTAGTCTGAACAACAATGTAACCTTCATTGTTTCCAACAAACGAAAAAATACTGATTGGTAAAATCCAAGATGGAAACAATGAAGGTTACATTGTTATTCGGATTAAGATGATCAGGTGACTTTTCCGCGCCAGGGCGTGTCTATCTCGTGGGCTACGGTCGATCACGAGGCCAACGAGAGACAGGTCAGGGCACTCAAAAGTCACATGATCATCAGGGTCCGGGCAACAATCCATCCTTCATTGTTTCCAACAAACGAAAAAATACTGATTGTTAAAATCCAAGATGGAGACAATGAAGGATGAATTGTTGTCCGGACCCCGATGATCATGTGACTTTTGAGTGCCCTGGCCTGTCTCTCGTTGGCCTCAGTCGATCATGGCCGACGTCATCGATGCTCCGGCCATCTGGTGAGCACCGGGAGAAACGGCCCGATCTATAGTAAGTAGATAACGGGAGCATCGATAACGTCAGCCAGATCCTGGAAGGCAGTGATCGAGCATACCTTATACTTTACTTGCCTTGTGCTCACACTATTAGGGTCATGTGATTTTTGAGTGCCCAGGCCTGTCTGTCTCGTTGGGTATGCACTTTTTCCAGTAGCTTTCGGCGGGAGAAAAAGATGGAAAGAAAATCGAGGAAAAAGTGAATTCTTCATGCAAATCTGAACACCGGGAATTCACTGGTGGTGGTTTCTCGAATGACAAAATGGAAATAGTGGAAAAAGTGGCTGTTATTCGAACGCACCCAATGATCTCGCTCAACAATAATTCGAGTTAGTGAAAATACCTAAAACAATGGCCGCGTGACTTTTTAGCCAGCACATTCTATATCTATAATCCCGTTTCAAAAATTTATGATCATGTGCTGAAATAAATCTTTAGCTCATCTTTATGTCATTTTATTCTTCAGTCAAATATGACTAGCATAAAAGATTAAGATGTAGAAGAACATACAAAACAAAAGCAAGCGCTATCATAATACAATTAGAAGGGAGAGATGGTTTAAACAAATCCTACTGTTTCAAAATAATACGATCACCCTTTAGAGCCCTCCAAAAATATATGATAAGTATTTACTATCTCCTCCTTTTGCTTATCTATTAGGTTCTGATACTGTTCTATTGTGATTTTAGCTCAGACGTATTTCAGTATAGTGGCCAGCTGATTTTTCGTGGTGGTTTTCATTTTACCACTTCCCATTTCATTGTTTACCAAAGTGTCTCTGTCGGAGACATATCAGGGTTAGATGGGAGCCAGTCTGAAATGGCTTTGATATTTCGAGCACTCAACCTCATTTTGTTTGCGCAATGAAGTACAACATCATCTTGTTGAAACACATATGGCTGATTGGGAATCAAACATTCTTTTAAGATATCTTGATACTTTTCTGCATTAACTGACCCATTATTAATTTTGAGAGCATTAACATCTTGACCATTTACCGTGAGACTGTCGGGGAATTTCACTAACAGAGATAAGCATTCTGGATGCTTCAGGTTTCTGACGAATGACTTTCTTGCGTTGCCCTATATAACACATGGAACGAAGACTCATACACCATGAGACACTATTCCATTGATCTAGTGTCTATTCTGTACAATCAGTAGCCCATTTCAGTCGTTTTACCCATTTCAGTCGTTTGTGTGGTTTATGCTTTGTATAAAGTAATTCAAAGATTTCTTAGCATTCGAAATTGACACGCCAGTAGCATTGCCCAGTCTGATAAAATTTCAGATGTTGCCATATGTTACAACAGAGATTCAACAAGCACCTCCCATTCGCATTTAAACCAGGTTCACCATTCCTCCAAATCACGCCTTTCCACGTTTGGTCATCAGCCCCTAGATGTGCATTTAAGTCGACCACCAGGATGACAGAATCTGCACTCCCTCTCCTGCTAAGAGCAGCATCAACTTCATCTAGAAAGAGTGGAGCATATGCAACGCACAGAGAGAGAGAGAGAGAGAGAGAGAGAGAGAGAGAGAGAGAGAGTTTCCTTATCTGAAGCCTCAGGAGACAGTTTTCCACCTAAAGGGGTGCAATCTGCAATATAATCTGCCAGCCGGGGACTTGTGAGTATCCCCACTCTCGCCGGGGTAGTCATGCTAGGGTCGACACTTGAATAGAAAAGCTTCAACCCGTCTTCTAAGTCCACAATTCCAGAACCCGGACGTTTCGTAGAGGTAATACCTATGATATCCTGTCGATATCGTCTGGCTTCCTCCACTAACTCGGATTCCTTTCCTGTCAAGGAGAATACGTTTCATGTGCCGATTGACAACACCTGATCTCGTTTTCGCTTCAGCTGTTTCTCCTCCAGGGTAATGGCATGCGCTGCCCCCGACCGTTTACCAAGCGCTCTCAGTACATGCGTCTCGGTGCTTGTCCATTTCCATCCACGGCCCCATAAACGTAATAAAAATCGACCAATTCTTCATTACTGAGTCGGTGTAACCTGCTCCTGCAACGTCCTCGCCTGAAATGATCCCGATTTCCGCTCTCTAATGCGCCTGCGAACATCGCCCTCTAGGGGTGGCTGGTCACGTTTTCGGAAGCAACTTCCTACGTAAAACTTGTTCGTCACGGTCTGACAGACCAGCACGTAAAGTTTGTAAACGACCTTTTGGAACACCCTTACGTTACGGCAATGTTTTAAACCCGGCATTGTATAGAATGCCCGGGGAATATTTAGAATGACTAAAGTTTGCAGGCAAATTATGAAATGGTTAATATATAACATAATTTCTAGGCATTCTATAAAATGTCAAAGGGCCAGCGGTCAGAGTATAGAATACTCCCGCTTTTCACCAATAATTTCCAAAAATTAGTGGACGGATGTGAAAAAGGCTAAAACGATTACTCTGAAAGAACCACGGCACTATTGGCTGCTGAAACGCTGTGATATAATGGTAGTAGAGAACAAAAGTAATGATATTATCAGTATTACCTTATGTTTGGAGCATTATCTCCAGTATCCATTTAATAATTTCTTATGTGTGCTCATAAACTTTTCTGATGGTTTGGAAAAGAGGAATTCCCGATCTGCGAGCTGGGTGCCCGCCCTATCATTGGACTTCCATCTTGACTAATTTGTAGTCCAAACGTCACTGGCCAGAAACTGTGGACAAGAGTAACTACCAAGAAAAATAATTAAAGAAACCACTATTCCACAGTAAGTTTTATAATTATCTCGTATGTACATTTCACTGACAATGTCAGCTTCTTCAGCGAGAGTTTGGACAATCGATAAACGAGAGCCGAAATGGACAATGTGAAAAGCAAATTATTCAAAACGGGTATAAATGACCAATCCGGGACAAATATCAACCAAAAATTTCTGAGCGCCGGTTTGTATCCAATCAAGTGCGACAGACAAAAAACCCCCACTTTAAGAAAGCCCATGAGTCATCCCCTGGAGACGGACAAAATCCCCATCGGCAAGGACAGTGAAACAATCTAGCACTCAGTTATTTTTTTTATAATAAAATCTGCCAAAGGCCATCAATGTATTGCAGATATAGGCCCATCATCATTATTAAGTAGCCGATTAGATGGTTTATTCTTAACTATTTCCATGGATTCAAGAAACGGCAACAGTCTAGGGCAGTGATTCCCAAAGTGGGGGTCGCGGCCCCCTTGGGGACCGTGACCGGTTCACCAGGGTCCGAGGCAGCCAACCATAGTTGAGTTTTCCGATGTGTTATTTTTAATAAGGGGCCGTGGAAAATTTTCTGGAGCATCAGAGGGGCCCCGGCTTAAAAAGTTTGGGAACCACTGGTCTAGGGTCTTAGTAAGAATGAATGATTTTGAAGTTTTCTCGCGAATAATCGTGTCCTTCTTTTAGGATATGGTCCGCGAAAGATGAAACACCCTATTTGGCATTTTTTATGCAAGCAATGTGCTCTTTCAGTCATTAGTGCTCTCTCAATGTGCTCTACGTTATAGTCTTTAATAACACCTAGTGACAGCCTTGCTATACCGTGTTCCCGTGTAGCTCTGATAATATCATTACCTTATGTTTAGAGAATTATCTCTAGTTTCCATATAATAATTTCTTTACAAAAGTAATATTTATCTTTTTAAAAAAGGCGTCAACGCTATTCTTTTTTATGTCATGTACTCTGAATTATTTGACATACAGTAAACTGGGGTTACTTTGCACACGGTTTACGCAAACATTTGCTGCTCTTATGTTGTGTTGAATGATTTTGGTTTTCAATAAGATTGCATTAAAGTGTTAAATACAAAATCATTCAAGACAAAATAAGTCCTCTGAGAGCAGCAAATGCTTGGGTTCTCTTGGGCAAAGTTACCCCCAGGTGTGCAAAGTACCCGGGTTTACGCTACTTCATGAGGCTGATTTGGCCGTTGAACATGGGGAAGGCGAAAGGACTTTCAAACCATTATAAGAATATTACTCGTCATGATATTAAATTGTACCTTTGTGAGCCAAGTCCAGAAAAAATTTAAAAAAGTGTCAATAAAGGTTTTGTGGTCAAGACTGTTATAGATGTGTTTTTATTGACACAACTGTATGTCCCAAGGACTTATTGTAAGACAAGACGTCTGTGACCACGAAATAGATTTCCGATCTGTTGCTGCATGTCAGTCCACAGCACGCGATCAAGGAGGATTCGTGAGGATGCAAAAAGCTCACCAAAATGCTATTTTCATTGATTGTTTATCTACTTCGTGCGCTGTTTTGCTCGTTTTTGCTCCGAACGGAAGATCTCAGCAAGAGAAGAGAATTCAACTCAAGTTTTTGGTACTTTTGCACGCAAAAACACACCAAAGTGCAAGTGCCAAAACATGAAATGCATTTGTGTGAAAAAGAAGATTAAGTGTAATTCAAAATGTCATTCTAGCTTTCCTTGTTGCAACAAGTAGCTAAGCGCCACTTCTGCTTTCGTGTTAACTGGTAAGAACGTCCTTTACTTAATGTCACAGTTCTTCGTTTTATGTTCAGTGCCAATAAAGGTTTGTTTTGATACTTTGCCTTTAGTGTACTTGTCATTCTATATAATCCTAGGTAATGTATAGAATGTCTAGGAAAAGTATGCAACATTATCACAAAAACCAGATCTTTTTTACTTTGCCCAAAAACGTCAGGCATTCTATACAATACCCGCTTTTCACACCGCCGTTAACATAGACATCATAAGCAAAAAAGGAAATGGAAATTTATTATTGATCATCAAATCGCAGACTTGTTATTCAGGATTTCAAAATTCTTAACATTATTACTATTGTTGTAAAATTATTAACATTATTCAATTGTTGTAAACGTATTATTGGATCATGTTAAGTTTATATTGTTAAATTTTCAAATATTAGTAATATCTTGTCTTCGAAAACGGCAAAATAACCGAAATGGTCGTCAGTCGTTATATTAAAAATAAATTATTGTAAGAAAGATCCAACAATTTATTTATTTCCCAAAAAAATATATGTACATGTGTTTCAAAATTTTCTTGCTGAATAGTTTCACGGTTTTTATACAGGAATAGAGGAAAACATGTTTAATCCCGCATGCAAATTAATATTCTGGAAGTAAGTAAAATGTGTTGAGCTTGCAAAACATAAACCTTTATAGTTTGGTTCATTATCATAAGAAATATTCATTTCTCGAAGTTATTGATCTTATTCCAAATCCGATTCCATTAGCATAAATTGCAACACTTTAAATCACAAGAAAAAGATTATCACTTCTTTTCATGCAATTCAGAATGCTATTTTTTTATGAAAGAAAGGGGGAAAATTGGAGATTTTCTATTAATCCCTCTCTTTTGTTTGAGCCTGTCTTCTCTTGCATTCCCCACCTCCCATCTCTAACAGTAATTACCATCCCATTAAGAGCAAGTCCTCTTTAAATCATCGAGATTTCGCCTTCTTTACTCAAAAGAAGGAGAGTGCAAAATTAAAGGCTTATTTTCGAATATTACCCCCCCGCAATGAGGGAACAAGTTGAAAAAATTATCATAAAAATTATACAAAAATCTTTGTGCAATAGTCGTTCTTGCAGTTAAGAATTAGAGCATATTTAAAGCCAAATCTTAGAAAGTTTTTTCCTTTCATAAGAAAAGTTTAAAACCAGTTGAAATAAGTTAAATAAATAAAAATGGGACTTAATTAAAAAAATTAATTTTGTATTAAAATAATAAGTTTTTTTTTAAAAAAAGCAAACAAACAACAAAAGATCTACATCTTACTAAATTAAGTATGCATGAGTTTTTTGAATCAATTGCACATAATCCTAACAAAATAACTGCATTTATAAAACACCTTTTTTTAAAGCTGAGCAACGACGATGAGATTTTGCCCTTTCCGCTTATTTCAAAAACCAATATTTTCAAACAATTTATTTTAAAACCATGCATAATAAAACGCTTCTTACATCGTTAAATTAACTGTACGCGAAGGAAAATTTTTCCTAACTCCTTTATATTTTTCTATCGTACGTTTTATCCTGAGGGAGTGGGGAAAACCTGTATGTTTTTTTAAAGAAAGAAGAACTCAATTCCTGTTCAGCGTTTTTTTTAAAAGTCTCATCACAAAATGCACCCATTCCATCAAAAGCAGTGATTGCCTTTGATCCTGCGTTAAAGACGTTCTCTTTCCAAGACGCGAAATGTCCATCGATCCACGAACAGAAAATAGATAGAAAGAGAAAGGAAAACAGAGAAAGAGTAGACAGCTAGATGAATGAGGGAAAGAATGCCTGGGATTTTCTTTCGTTGACGATCTCTCATAAGCGAAACCATCATCAACTCCCGACGTTCTAGACTTTGATGAGTTCTGCTTCCGCATAAATGAGCTTCTTCGTTCCAAAGGATGAGAAAAAATCTTTTTTTATTTGTTTATATTTTGAAGAAAAAATAAGACTTCAAGTTTCCGGAACTGAAATAGAGTCCTGTAAATTGCACAGTTTTTTTTTAAATTATACAAAATTTCTACCATTGTGCATCGTATCTTTAAAACTGCATTTGCATTGCTTAATGGTACATGGCAGAGAAGAATACTTTCTTTTACCTTATGCTAAATAAGGTTATGCCTAAAAACCAACTCCATCCTAAAGAATTTAATTTTTAATAACTTCAAAACTAAAATATTTGAATAAACACAGTGTGGTATATATAAAAGTTAATTTATTTATTTATTTCAACAAGAATGATGGTAACCACAATTTGTAATATATCAAATGTAAAGTACGAGGAGATATCAGAAAGTAATGCCATTTATTTTTTATTGAAAAAAATATAGGCTAGTTAACATAGCCAAAAAGTTAACATAACCAAAAAGAAGGACATGCACAGATATTGCATAACAAAAATTGTTCCTGCGCACGCGCACTACATGCTATCAGTCGTTTTACAAATCGCCACCTCTATAACATCGTCTACAGTGGAAGAACAGCGAGCTGTTGTATGGTTCTTTTCGCAAAAGGTAAGAAACCCGCTTATATTCATGGGGAAATGGTAGAAGTTGACGGTGCCGACTGTCTGGACTATTCCAATGTGTGCAAATGATGTAAAATGTTTTGGGAAGGAAGAGTTAGCCTTGCTGATAAACAGCGTTCTGGGTGGCCTGCGTCAGCTGCAAACACCAGCCATTATCGAGGACATTAACAACACGATCAAAGAAAACCTTCGCATTTCCTTGAAAGAAGTGAGTGAAACGTTTCACATTTTCCTATGGATCTGCATGGGATATGGCGCATGAGAAGCTTGGATACCGCAAAGTCTGTTCGCGTTGGATTCCAAAAAGTCTGACACCAGAACAGACCGACAACAGAATGGCGTTGCAGTGGTACAACCCAGGAAGAAAATAAATTTCTCAATGGCAATGTCACAGGAGACGCATTCTGGGTCTTACACTTCACACGTAAGTCTAAAATTGCAAACGTTGTGTGGAAACTTCCACATTTTCCGGTTCGCGAAAAATTCAAAGTTTCTTTTTCAGCTCGGAAGATTATGCTTACAGTTTTTTGGGATATGCAAGGTATCCTAATCGCAGAGTTCCTGCCTCGTGGGTCAACCGCTACCTATTGTGAATCGTTGACTAAATTGCGGCGTACTATTCGGGATAAGGAACCAGAAAGAGGAAACAGTGTTCGATTTCTTCATGACAACGCCCGCCCGCATTTGCCCAACGTCGTCAAAGCAAAACTGGTCCGTTTCGATTGGGAGGTTCTGGACCTCCCAGTCTACAGTCCGGACTTACTTTGCACTACCACCTCTTTGGTCCCATGAAGAGATTTCTGGGTGGTCAGAGGTTTAAGACCGATGAGGAACTCAAATCTGCCGTGCGCCATCGGCTATATTCACAGTCGACGGAGTTCTTTGCGCGGGGTATTCTGAACGGGTGCAGCATTGGGATAAGTGCCTAAATCGCCAAGGTTCCTATGTGGAAAAGTATATAAAGTCGTAGTTTAGCTGCATTTAGTTGTTTACCTGTATGTTTTGTAATTTTCTTTAAAAAAATAAATGGCGTTACTTTTTCATATCTCCATTTATTTTTTGGCTGTATGTATATTTGGATGTATATTTGGGAGAAGACGCGCCTTTATGGTAAATGCTTTAAATATCTTCCATTGATCTCTTATGTTCTGTTTCAAATCGTCCAATGTCTGGAGGCGTGTGTCGTAGATTCTGTCCTTTATGTAGCCTCATAGGAAGGCGTCAGATATTGATAAATCTGGAGATCTCGGTGGTCAAAGGTCCTTAGAAATTGTCCAGTCAGGAAAGAAACAGTGGTCTCTTTTTGCAAATTTTCGCCATGTTTTCTCTTGTTTCACGTTGCATCGTTGCTTTCGTAAATCGACATTGAAAAAATCGTCACGAACACTGAAACACTTTGTAATCAAACGGCAATAACTCGGAAACTAAACAACATGTAAAAACTTAAAATAGCCCATTAGGTGGAAGGATATGACAATTGCAGTGCTGCCAACCGCTCGTCGCTACGATGCACAGTGGTCAAAAATGACAATGAAACCGGAAAAAAATATTTTTCGTAAATTTCTTGAGCACAGGATGTATTTTTAATATGCTTATATACATATACACAAACACATTCTGTAAGTAACACTATACAGTATTATGCGTATATACAGGGTGATGCAAATATCAGTCACATACCAATACCGCATTTCCTTTCTAATATCAAAACTTTCCCCAAAGCATGTAACCTGCAATACGCATAACTGATCAATAATTCAAACGATAATAGATGTACAGTCAACGACAAAAATATGGCTCGTTGAGGTGCTAGCAGAGAATAGTGGGTGCTAGAGAACTGTAAGAAGAGGAAAAACCAAGAACAATAATGAACAGTGTACATCAACCCTTCAGTACTACAATGTGTAAAGCTAAGATGGGCCGTGAATTTATGCAAACTGGATAGTAATGATTTCATCAGACCCCCCTCTAAGGAAGGTGGAGCGACGATTTGAAGACGCAGCGTCGCAGAGTTAATGCAGCCAGGAAGTCCTTCCAGGCAGCCCAAGATCCCAACCTGAGGCAACAGCGGAAGGAGCTTTACTCCCAAATGAGGAGGCAGTTCATGAGGGCCATCAAGAGAGCCAAACTCGAGGACTGGAAGAAGTTATGTTGTGAGGCCAGCAACAGGGATCCTTTCTCACTCCCAACAAAACTTTTGATTGGGACAGAGAGGCGGTCTATTCCTCAGAAAACTGTTAAGGAGGGAAATAATTACACATCTAATACAGCCGACACAACCATCGCTCAGCTCCGTAAATATTTCCCACCGGACACTAGCCCTCCAACTATCACTCAAGCACCCCGGACCAGAGTCTCCCAAGTCAACGACATCACCAACTCCCCAGTCACAGGGCCTGAAGTTCAGGACGCAGTCAGCCCCTTTCATCCCAGGAAAGCAGCTGGTCCCGACGGTATCCCCATTATGGCTCTGGGCCATATAATTGATGTCTTATTGGCTTTTATGGTGCAATTGATAAACCAGCTTCTCAGGATTGGTTGTTTCCCAAAGATCTGAAAGAGGGGCTTGGTCTGTTGGGTGCTTAAAGACACTAACTCTCTCCGGCCTATATGCCTTATGCCTGCACTGGGT
>JAHWFO010037498.1:165780-189503 GCA_023313115.1 Rhysida immarginata
TTAAATTTCTTTGTGGAAAAGCGGTTGGTTTATGTCTCCTATTGATAGTCTTCACATCCACAGTCAATAAGGTATTTACTCTTTTTAATACGAATTTTAATATTTGTATGTATGTTTATATGTATTAAAAAAAGGAAAGGGAGAAAACTGTTGTTGTTAGACCACCCAAATTGTGAGGAATGGCGTTATATGTATATATGTATAGTAAAAGACGACTCGTTTATTGCATCGTTAGATAACTTCCTGTAGATTCAACATTACTTGGACAGAATAGTTTTGTTTTTTGTGATTGAATTTCCACCGTCCTTGTTACGCAAGGTTCTCTGTAAAGGTTTATCCTTCCCTTCATGTGTCTGCCTTATGGTCCCCTGGACTAGGAGGGCAGGGGCATCCCCCCAAACAATCAAAGACCCCCCTCTAAAGACCAGTGACAAAAATATAGCTCGGTGCTGCTTAAATTCGAATAACAGGCAATATATCAGCGAAAAGATACATTTTTCTGTACACTAATAACCACTTAGCCCTCCATATGCACTGTGCACTGCAATGAGCCAGTTTCGAATTGAATGGTACAAGTTCTGCACGTATGTATATTGGCTTACTGGATTGTTTCAGTAAGCGCTTCCACTATATCAAATTGCCTCCCACCGTCATACACCAAGCGAACCAGCTCTGCCCATAGGTTCTCGATGATGTTGAGATCCGGAGAGAGACTAGGCCAGTTCGGAATCTTGATCCTGTTGCGACGTAACCAGTTCATGGAGTTGGCAGCTCTGTGGCACGGTGCGTAATCCTGTTAAAATATTGAGTCCTGGCAGGCAATTCCTCTGATGCCATGGAGGAGATGTTGGCGAAGCAGTTCACAGTTATCTAGGGAGCACATTCGTCCAGTCATGACCACCAGCGGAACTTTTCCAAGATATCCAATTGCTCCCCACACCATCACCGTGCCACCACCAGCTTGACGTCGCTTCTTGACACGTTGGGAAGCACGGGAGTCCACCCATTCCCAGTCAAGTCCATTGGGACCATCAAGGTTGAACTGCTTCTCATCAGAGAATACAACCTTGGTCCAATCTAGGTCCAAATTTGCATTTGCAAAGTTCAGTCTCTGCTTGCGATGTTGCAGTTTCAATGTGGTACTCGTTTGATCTTTCTCCATCCAACAAATTCACTGTTATGAGAGATTCGCTGCACGGTACAAAGATGCCTGAGATCAATATGATTGTCTCGGCATATTTTCTTGCAAGAGGTGCAATTCCCCGGATTCAGAGATCGGATTATCCGTCTCTCAGCTTTGACATCAAACAGGCGAGGTCGACCCGGTGAATGGTTCTTACCATATTGGTCTGGATTTTTAAGAAATCACGTACCACATCACGGCTTCTGTTTAAACGTTTACCGATTTCAGTGAAATTGAGTCCCACTTCACGATACGCCTTGATTGTGCTTTGTTCCTCTGAAGACAATCGCTTCTGATGAACCATTATTCACAAAATGCATACAAATCGCACGGAATGCAGCAACACAAATGTATAACACACCAATACTGAAGGAAGAATTCAGAATTGTTCCAACAACCTCCGTTAAAAACCTCCTCCACCTATGTTTTGAACCTTTCCGGGTCGAGCTACATTTTTGTCACTGGTGTTTAGAGGGGTGTTTGGTTAAATCATTATTATCTAATTTGCATAACTTCACTGCCCACTTAAGCTTTGCACATTGTAATACTGAAGGGTTGGTGTGCACTGGTTAATATTTTTCTTGACCTTTCCTCTTCATACAGGTCTCCACCACCCACTGTTCTCTGCTAGAACCAAAACGAGTCATATTTTTGTTGTTGACTGGGAAGCACGCAGCCCGTTAATCGTTCCAATTTTGGCGCGTGTACGTCCGTTAGTTTCGGAGATAGGTGCTGTACGTGGGACTTAAAGAGAACTTATATGTAAAGTTTTAACTGCTTTACTCACACTCACAAGAATATCTTCAGAACAATTCTATAAACTTAGTTTCCTGATGACAAACGATGGTAGCGAGAGTTTTGTGCCTGTTTTATCCATTTGCACGTCACAGAGTTCTCCATGAGTAATTTCGGTGGTCTACATCATAGTACAAAAAATGTAATAAAGTTTTTTTTCGCACTTTACCACACTAGGGTTTAACACAGTCTGATGTGTACAATACACTCTAATCAGAGCAGTTGATGTTATTATGAAACCCATTGACACGGGTTTTAAAAGTCTGTGTAAACTGCCAGTTCTCACACGGATGTGTTAAATGCGAACAAGTATATAAATAACTGAAAGGCCTACAACTATCGCTTATCAGCTCAAAATGATGAGAACACTGTGTTCTGCAATGTTTTCGATTATTTTGTGGTGATATAACTGAGTATAGCCGTGACCATCGAGAGAGAAGGCCTCCGCAATGAAACTGAATGCATTGTTACATTATCATAGATAGTGCAAATCCAGGGCTTATTATTGGTAGAAATACGAATAACAATGCACTATCTATGTGATGCAAAAATGTATTCAGTTTCATTACGGAGGCCTTCTCTCTTGGTGGTCACGGTATAGCCATATGGAAAATATGTATAATTCGGTATTCTAAAACGCTAATGAGTTGGAATGGCATTTTGTTTGTAAGATAAAGTAACATCGGTTACTAATAGATATATTTCCACCAAAAGCAAGTCTAAAATTAAAAGTAAGCAAAATGATTTTTATTCGGCTAGATTGTCATTTTCGCCCACTGTGCGATGATCTGTTGCAGCGTAATTAAAAATGTTCGGTTATTTTTTGAACAGACCTCGTGCATACTGATTATGGGCCAGTAAATGAAACCACAGATCAAGTCATATTCGACTTTTATGATGTGAGGTTTCCATTAGTGATATGATATGAACGATACCTGTGTGTTTGCACTGTTGTTGTCTCAAATGAGATCATAGGCATAAAAACTGCAATAATCCATTCCTCCTGAAGATAAGAAGATCTCTTGTCATCTCTCAAGATGAATCTTATTCGGAAGCCCAGTTGTACACGTGAGGTGTCAGTTCACCAGTCAATTCTTTACCATTCCCATAGTCATTGCTGGACTGATACATCGGTGACTTGGTACATCTCTCAGTCGTCTAGGGAAACTTGCAATCGTCGGGGGATACGAAGGCCGACTTTCAATCCAGACTCAACGGCCTACTCAAGCACGCCGAGGAGTAAACTGCCCTCTGTGGCCCCAAGATTTCTAAATCTGTGTTAGTTCCGACGATTTTGGCACACATCCTAAAGGAATCCAGATTTCGTTAGGCGATAAAATCAAACAGAAAAGAGGCTTGATCTACGATAAGCCAGTGCACTCTTATAGATCGATTGACTTAGCTTAGTGAGACGACGGGCTACAACATGGTATCAAATCCTAATTAATCCACTACTCTTATCGCGAATTTTTAAGGGGTGTTTGGGACATCTTATTAGACAGCCATCATCATTTCTAGTTCTGTCACTTTAGCAGAAATAAATATTTGTACGTTTCTCCAACTGCGGCTTTATGTTAGCGATGACGTTTCTGCGCTCGTTTGGACTTACTTATTTACATAATTACTTTTCAATCCCGCTTATTTGTTAGGGCCGCGGGGACAATCTCCAGCGCTAACGAACTTCCGCCATTAGGCGCATGTTCTCAATGATACTACCCAAGTGACTCGAACACAGATTCTTCATGTAGTCTAGTTCACCTGATTCTAGTTCGACCCCTTGGCCTCTTACTCACGGCTTGGAAAAGAGCAACTGCTTAGGAAGAGCTGTTTAGGCAGCCCTATCTCGTTGTCATACCAAAGCAACTAAGACCTCTCAATGCGGAGAGGTAGCGGCTAAACACATAAAGACTCCCTTATCGTGCTGCTATGACTATCTAGCAGGATAACACATGACATATCTGTTAGGAATTTCATTTCGGCTGATTGCACCCGCGACTGCACTCTTTCGGTCATTAGCCAAGACTCGTGACCATAGGTGAGAATGGGGACAAAAATATATTTGAAAACCGGATCTTGGCTTCGTTTCCTGGTTCACGTTTCTTTACAACGGATCGCCCCATCACTCGTGAGCTTCTCCACGTGTCTCAACGGGGCTCCCGTAACATGGAGAGCGCACGGAGCAGGTTTTCTAGAAAAGACCAGAATCTCAGTCTAGCCACACAGATTTTCATACTCGTTTGGACTTCGGTTCGAATTATTCGGAGTCATCATATTTTTTCTAGTATTCTCACGTTGTTCGTTAATGAGGATGTCATTAGTGTTGCTGAAATGTTTCAAGCAACTTAAAACAGAATAATAATTTAAAAAAATCGACTTAAAGAGATGATTTAAAAGTTAAACAGAAAAAGACAGAAAAATAATCTTTCATACTAGTGATGCTTAAACCGCCATACCTGTATAAAGAAACCTGGAATAGCTTCTTAATTCCGATTTATTCACTTGAAGGAATCTATATACAGGGTGTCCAAAAAGTCTGGTAACATGGCAGATATCTCGGAAACTAAGTATTGTACGAAAAAATGTCCAAAATCAAAAGTGAATTATTTTGCGGGGGAAATTCATTAGCCAAACAATTACCCCCCCCCTCCCCTTGTGAGGGGGCTGGAGGGGGGGGGGATAACTTTGAAATCTTAAATAGGAACCCCTATTTTTAATGGTATATTCAGATTTGAAGAAATGTTTTATTCTTGGTGTTTTTTCAATTGATCCAATCGTTTAGGAGATAAAGGCCCTGAAAGTGTGGAACTTTTAAAGTTTTGAACCCAATTTTATCGATGAAGACAAAGAGATAGAGAGTGGGTCTTACAAACATTCCTATTCTACTTTTTAATGGTCTTTAAGAATACGAAGTCAGAATTTCAATAATCCAATATTTTTCAATACACGCGCACACACCCTACCTCCATAGGACTGCTGCCTCCAAGACTTTGCTTGTGCACTAAAATATTTTGAATTTTTGAAATTCTGACTTCGGATTCCTAAAGAGCATTAAAAAGTAGAATAGAAATGTCTGCAAGATCCACTATCTCTGTCTCCATCGATAAATTGGGTTCAAAACTTTAAAAGTTCCACACTTTCAGGGCTGTAACGTGGAAGCGTGTAAATTAATGTTATAAGTACAGAACAGGTGAATATAAATTTGCAATAAAAAACACAGTTTATTAAACGAATTGTTCAAAATTAATTGATAATCAATAAAGCTAAATCTTTGATTTAACAGTAGGAACCATTATCTTAGATGAGGCCAACTAATTAACTTCTTTATGGCTCAGAAACAAAAACATAATTCAAGCAGGTAAGTAAAATTGTAACATTTCATTATCGGTAATTAGTTTAAGTTCATAGCTTGTTACATGTAAATGATGAATACATTCACAAAGCTCAAACATTAATTTGAAGACAAACTGCTTCTGCTTCTCTTTTTCAGGATTCCCTTCCGTTGTCGATGTGTACACTCCACTCACTGCTGCGGACTGCTCTACTGCCATGGCGCTCCTGCACCTGGTGTGTCCATCGTTACATCCATGAAAAATTTCAATATATGAATAATGTTCTATCAAGTGTAATTATGTTAGCAAAAACTATCTCAAATAACATTGATTGCCCTCCAATATGCAATTAGGGCTTCTTCACTTAAAAGGACTGAATCCGTTCAATGACTGGAAATATAACTGTGCATATATTTAATGGTAATATCATATATTAAAAGAAACTGCCCGCCAATACGCAATTCTTCTCTAAAAATTTATCCCAGTATCTAGTAGCTCCTGTGCGGCCTCCTTATTGACAAAACAATTAATAGTACTAATGATTACTCCAACACAGCGCAACAGCTGCCTCTATAACTCCAATCCGCTTATAAATTATCACCACGGTTGAAAACAATTAAATAGCGCACTGCCAATAAATTGTCGCGGCCACATTAGTTCGAAACACTAAAGCACATACACATCTTCGAAGCACGCACAATAGAAACCACGTGGTATAATATTTTTCTTGCTAGACGGATAAAACATACTGAGAATGCAATTATTTTCTTTCCTATTCACACAAGTCGGCAAGCAAAAAACCACCTACTCCGGTGTCTGAAAATGCATTAAGGATATAGGGATAAATACCGCATACTCGCACACAGCATGCCATAAACTTTACTTCTTCAAAAATTTTCTGACTGTCTCGCGATACCGCAAAACGACAGCCTGTCAAATGGGAGATCTGTAAACCGCTCAAAAATACTTGAATGTCCATAACAATAAGGTGAATCAAAAAGTCATTACCGTCAGTTTTAGTTATGACGGGCTCGGTCAGCTCTCCGACAGCAGAGAGTCGAATCTCCGAACAGTTCCTCTGAAACTTGAAAAGAAATAAAAATTGGACTCATGTTAATAGGACTTTTTGTGTTTACCTTGACCTCTATAATACCCGTGCCAAAAAAGTAGTTTTCCAGATTTTCGATATTCGAATTTTAAGGCTGCTAAAACTGAAAGAAAAAAATCGAATTTCGGGGATGTTTCACAAAATTTTCTGATAATTTGACGCAACTTCGCGGGGAATAAAGATAAAGCAACGAAACTCGGAGGGAAGCCTCTCCGGGTTATTTCCAAAAAACTAATTTTTGTTTTTTTTCGATTTTCGCTTTGTGAGGGGGGCGAGGAGGGCCCAAAGTTTGGCCCTCCCGTTCTATGCTTTCGCACGAGGATGTAAAAGACGTATATGAAAAGGGAGCATTCGTTGATTTTTGAAAATCGATTTTTTAGGAATGCAGAAATACAAAAATATCCCAAAATAGGTTCAATTTTGACATTCGCGTCCGGTCAACCGCACTCTGTGGTAAATTCACGTACGACTAGGATATTTAAACCATATTTGTCACTTAATTTGCAAGAACATAATTTCAGCTTTTTTCCAAATATTACCCCTTTGTCCCCCTAGGCCCTCCGTTAAAATATGCGATTTCTCGAGTAAAATTAGGTCCAGATTAATGAAATTTGGTACGGTGATGGTAATTAACGAGATCAACTATTTGCTTCGTTTATTTTTTGATTATCTGGATCCAATTTACCGGTATTTTTTGTTTCCCGAATGGTTACCGGATTTTTTTTTCATAAATTAACTACAGGCTCACGGGTTGAAAGCTTATATTTTACATTGGTCATAAAACATAGATTTTGTTCTTTGATTAAAAATATATTTCAAGTATCTAGGATTATTTTTCGATTTATCAGGGGTCGTCCACAAATTATGTTATCCATCCAAGGGGGGAAGGGGGTATAGTGGAATGCTGACGGAGAATGACGAGGAGGGGTTGGGGGGTTCTGCCCAAAATTACAGTAATCACTAATCAATTTAAACTAATTTAATACATAAATAAATATAAATTTATAATTAACTTGAGGAAAATTTTGAGACGCAACCACTCCATTTTCACACTAGAAGTCCAGTGAATTAATTATATGAGTAGACGAGATGGTTTTACTTACATTTGTTCCATGTTGCACAAAGTTAATACGCGTTTCAGTTTTAAACCATCTTCAGTTAAAAGTTACAAGATTTAAAATGTGAGCAACTTACAGGGTCGGGTCACATGAATATGACCGCCTGCTCCGGAGCCCCAACCTCAAGTGGGATAGTTACACTGTCTTGGTGCTGACACGCCTAGTGGCTCCACTGTTCATTTGCTGTGTCAGTTGCTCAACAGTGGAACGCCGATTGGTCTGGCCAGGCGTCGTGACCGACGCTCGCCTCTAGGATCGATGGTCCGTGGGGCCCCACAGTTGCTCGAAACTGTCTGGTTCGTCCAGTCGCGGTACACCTTCACAACGGCAGCCCTAGAGCAGTTCACAAAGGTGGCCGTTTCTGAAATGCTGCCCCCTTGGCCCGATAGCCAATCCCCTTTTGGAGGTCCGACAATCATTGCTCTGCCTATGACGGCTACAATTGCTGTGTTTACGGATGCTACTACACGTCTGCTGTTGTCAGCTTTTAGTGATATGCAATGATTTTTCATCTGCAAACCATGGGACGTTCCAACATGTTCGAGGAGAGGTGGTCATTTTAATATCTTCCGACCCTGTATAATCCCATGCTAATTAAAATATAATGCTAATTGCGCCCATATGGGCATTCTTTCATCCCCCAAGTCAATCGTGGGAGAAACTGATACGGATGGAGAGTGAATTACTGACAAGTAAATTGAGAAATTTTTTAGGAACTATAGTCCTCATCCGATAAGTTAAGCCTCGACCTTGAAGGGATAAAATTTATTCTATTGCTAAAATGGGAGGCAAGAGGATGGAAAAAAATCTGATGTAGTACTAGTACTTCCCTACACTACATCAGATTTTTTTCCATCCTCTTGCCTCCCATTTTAGCAATAGAATAATCCTAGCCCTTCAAGGTCGAGGTTTAACTTATCGGATGAGGACTATACATAATTCTTTGACTGGGCATCCTCGCTCCACTGGCCACGATGTTGTGCACAAATACGAACAGACAGGTGCAACAACGACAGCAAAACGTTTCAGGCAACCTCCACTCATGTCGCCGAGAGACAAACATGCTCCGTCTCGGGTGGTATTGAGGCATCGCAAAGACACCCTGCGGAGCATAACTGCTGCCTTTGACCCAGACGCCTATTGACCAGTCGCAGCTCGTGGCTCATCATTCCAGACAGTGCAATGTGCCCGCCTTGAGATTGGCTTCTGTGGGAGAGCCGGAAAAAGGAAACCCTTCATCTCAAGGGGTGTATGCTGTTCGTCGTCTACGATGGTGTACAGAGCTTCGTCAGCGGGCTAGTGAAGATTGGGCAAAGTCAAGTGGAGCGATGAAAGCCGCTTTACCCTCCAACAATATAGCGGTCGTGTGTGGGTCTGGAGACATCTAAACGAGAAAAACGATCCAAAGTGCCTCGTACCAACAGTGAAGGACTCTGGCGGTGGGGTCAATATATGGGCCACGTTTTCTACATTAGGCATAGGACTTATCACCGATGTCGACATGCGACTGGAAACTCATCTTTCTGGAGCGATGGTGGAATTCTATGGGACTCATCGGACTGCTTATTCCAGCAGGATAATGCCCCGTGTCACATCCCGCTCTTTCAACACAGGAATGGTTCGCCCATGCGGACTTCCGATTATTGCCCTGGCCTCCGCAGAGTCCAGACCTGAACCCCTCCAAGCATTGTGGGATGTGCTGGGGCATCGTGTACGAATGCATATGCCCTCGGTCACGAATCGTCTTCAGTTGCTGGACCGTTTGACGACCGAAAGGCACCGTATCACACATGCGGAGTGTAAACAACTTGTGGAAAGTCTTCCTCGTCGTGTTGCAGTAGTAAATGCTGCAAAGGGTGGCCCAAGCGTTACTGACGGCAGCATTTCCGTAGAGGGCACGTGGAGCAAGGTGTCTGGATGCTTTTGACAGTGCTGTGCATATACTCCTTATATTTATATAACTGTACCCACTTTGGGATAAATATAAACGTATTCGAATAAAAGCATAAGATGAGAACCAAAATTCTTAATTCTTAATCCAATGCTAAGCAATGTTCTTAAAAAGTATTAACTGACAAACCAGAGAGAAAAGCAGACACCTAACAATTACGAGGGCGTTCAAATTTGACCTGGACTTTATTTTTTGTAAATTTCATTGTTGTAAAAATCTAAACTTTCATTGTTGGGATGGCAACTACCGCCTGTCATGCAAATGTAGCACCACTCATCCGGTTCCATGACAACCGATTGTTTGTTTAAAGAAAACTGCGAACAGCGATGTGTGGACCAAAGTGGAACAACGAATAATCATCAAGGCTCTCCACAATGAAAGTTTGAAAGCATCTGAAATTCATCAGAGACTTCAAAGACAGTTCACCGAGTCATGTTTGTCTCGATCATCCGCCTTGGCTTGGTGCCAAAAGTTTGAAGGAGGGCGAGAATCCACCGGCAATGAATCAGACAATGAATAAGGCAAGGGCACCAACTGCTCTCTATGACGGCATCATCGCACGAACAAGTGAGCTAATAAGAGACAACAGGCAGATTCATGTCCGAGAATTGGCTTCAATACTGAACATCAGCATTCGCAGTGTGGAGACCATCATCCACGATAAGCTGAAATTCAACAAGGTCTGTGCCAGATGGGTCCCTAAGCAACTCACCGCGGATCAAAAAATCACCCGAGTGGAAATCTGTTCCATGCTGCTGCAGGGACAGGGAAGATGACAGCTTCCTAAGACGTATTGTGACCACTGACGAGACACGGATTCATCACCATACTCCTGAAAGCAGGCGTGCGAGCATGGAGTGGCGACGCACTGAGTCACGACGACCCAAGAAATTGATGGCGACTGTACTCTGGGACAGTAAGGGTATCAATCAAGTCGATTTTCTGGAAGAACGTCGAAGCTCCGCTGATTTGTTGAAATAAAAGCGTTCGTATCGTAGCGGTACTGCGCGATAAATTCGGAAACTGAATAAATAAACAAAACCACGTGGTCAGGTAGTAGAGCACATGATCGCTTTCTATCCGTTAATGCAGCACCAACGAAAGAGAAGGCCTCATCACTGAAATGCCATACATTGTTACATCACCTAATTTAGTCCTAATTTAGGGCTTATTATTGGTAGAAACATGCTTAACAATTGACGATGTTAGGTGATGGAAAAATCTATGACGATTCTGTGAGCAGGCCCTCTCTCTCGATGGTCTGCCGAGATGCACGTTAGAGCACTAACGACTTGGTATGAGACTACACTCAAATTTCTATAAAGGCTTTTCATTCTTTTTTCTCTTTTTTAAAATGTTGATTAAAAGGACTCATGCTGGATTTGGTGCTGCAAAAACATGCAACAACTCAACTTTTAATAATAGACAATTCAAAGTGGTTGACGGAATAATATAGTACAAGAGGGGAGGATGCAGCTGCTAAGCACAGCCGTAGCCATTACAGCAGTGGGAGGAGCCCAATAAAAACTAACAGCCATTAGTTTCCGAACCTGGCGTTATTTGGTGGCGCTTTTTTGATTTCACCGAAATAACATTGGAACAGTTACGAGCTTCGCTTCCCGTTCTATCTCTTCCCTGGTCGAACCATAAATGCACCCTACTACAGTGATATTTTGAGGACGTCCCTGAAGCGGGCACTAAGGAAAAAGCGAAGAGCACTCCTTACCAGTGGTGTTTGTTTTCTGCAAGACAATACCAGACCACACACAGCTAAACTGACTATGGACTCACTGACGGAACTCAAATTGGACAGCTTATCACATCTTGCATACAGTCCGGATCTCTCCCCTTGCAACTATCAATTTTTGGAGCATTGAAAGAGTTCTTGGGAGGGTAGAGGTTCCAATGAGGAAATTAAAAAGGCTGTCCTGATGTGGTTGCGACATCAGCCTGAAGATTTCTACAGGATCGGTATCCAGATGCTCCCAGAATGCTGGTAAATATGTAGAGTAGCAAGGAGAGTTTTTTGAGAAATTACTAGCGTGTGCATGTTTTTATTGCGGTTTCCTGATTTTATAAAAAATAAAGTCCAGGTAAATTTGAACGCCCTCGTATTTGGAATAACAAACAAACCAGTTTGCTTACAACACTTCCACAAGCAAATCCCATTCATCACAGTCACCAGTTTCCAAATTTGTTTGTAATACTTGCGTTGTCTCATAGTTATCCCAACTGCTTGTAAAAAATATAGAATATTACCATTTGATGCATATTGCCCAAGTGTGCAGGAAAACTTGCACAAACGTTTTGTCAAATCTATGATCTTTATTTCCCTTCTTTCAAGCGCATGGACTGCAAACAAGAAGAGATAGACTTTCAGTCATCCATTGAAGATGATAATGATTTTTGTGTGGCTTAGCGAATATAATATTTCTGACGTGTTCATTCCTGAAGCAATCTCAAAAAATACGTCTGTAATAATTAAAGATTTGGAGCTTTGGGCTACCTCACTTTGGATTAAAGATCGTGTAAATATTTCAATAAATGGAATGTTTTTCCCTTTATGGTGGCATTATTTTTATTTATTACCTCGATACTCTTATTTAATATAATTTGATATTTTTCGTGTCAGCATGACATATGCCCGCGGGGGGGGGGGGTTAACAAAAATATGACATGCGCTGACACGGGGGGGAGGGGGGTATAAAATTATTTAGGAAAAGGATGACGTAATTTGTGGACGACCCCTTATAACCCGGCGTTACTCGGGCTCTTTTTTGATAAAATTTTGCAATTTCTGAATGTAAATATATGTACAGAAAAAATTAACATTATTTTCCACCTTATTTGTTCGGCACTGCGTCAAACTCACTCTGCTATACACAACATTCCAACACGAGCGAAGTCGAGTAGAACTGCTAAAGGGCCGTAGTTAGAAAGGCCATCCATTAGGAGCATGTTAAAAGAATTCTTTTCGATTCTTCAATACGAATTTTTACTATATTAATTCTAAGATTTTTCATGTGTTCATTTTTTCTGTATATTCAACTTAGATATTGCAAAATTTCATCAAAGAAGAGCCCGAGCAAGGCCGGGTATATCAGCTAGTTTTATATAAATGAAATTTATGCAGTAAGTGAAACTAGACTAGAACCCGTTGTAATTTATACAAATCGATATCACTTTCGTGCCGCTCTGGTCAGTGCAGAAGATAATGTTAATGATAGCTAATTGTCTGGATTCTTGCAATTCTGTCTAACAGAGGATAGAACCCTATTTATAGAAAATATGTGTAGACAGAATTATGTAGATCAGTTTAATGATCTGCACTATTATAAACTACATAATTTTATTGAAAACAGAACACTTTAAGAATATTTGAAAAAAAAATTGAAACAATTGTTTTTATTGTGCTTTCAAAGTGTGTTTTATAGTTAGCGATAATAACTAACACAAACTTAAACTTAGAGCTGTTAATCCTTCAAATGTTCCATTGCCCTGCGCTTCACTATGATATGTTCTATGCATATACAATATCGGCAAAAAATGTAAGACATATAAGGAATGGGCCAATTTTAATAAAATTGCAGAAGAACATAACATGGGTGGCATAAAACATGTGAATTAAATTTCAACACGATATGTGCACAGAATTTCGGTATAGGGTGTCCGAAAAGGTCCTCCACTGAAAGAAGGTTCATCCTTAATTTACATAAAATCATCAATCTGACATTTGTATTGTAACAGACTAGTTTAGTCTGAACACCTGCTATGCCCCGCATATGTAGCCGTACTCCTGAGTTTGACAGAGGTCGGATTGTGGGACTTCGAGATGCTGCATGGTCTTATCGGCAAATCGCAGCCCACAATGAACGTCATGTTTCTGTGGTGAGTCGATGTTGGCAGCATTAGTCTACAGAAGGTACTCACACACTTAAACCTGGTTCCGGATGCCCACGCATTACCGATCCACGCCAAAACCGTTGGATTGTAAGGGAAACACTGAACATCCGTACAATTGGATCATTTGCAACCGTTTACTTGCTGTAAGACTAAAATCACGTGTCCCTCTAGTCAGACTACCACTTCTGCAAGAACACCGTTCTATGCGGTTGCAGAGGTGTCGCGACTGAGCTGACTGGGGAGCTGAATGGAGATCTGTTGTCTTTAGTGATGAGAGCAGATTCCGCCTAAATATCAGAGATGGACGACGAAGATCAGGAGAGCGATATCTTCCAAAGAGCATTCGTTTACGGCACACATGTACAACATCTGGCGTAATGATGTGGGGTGACATCAGTTACAACTCGCGCTCATTTTTGGCGTTTGTAAATGGAACATTGAACAGCGCAGGAGATTGTTGAACCCGTTCTCCTGCTTTTCTCTGCAACAGAAGGGTAATGTGATGTACCAGCAGGATAACGCACGCCCATACACTACCCGTGCTACCTTACGATCTCTCCAATACGTGGCTCGACTTGTGCCCAATTGAGCATGTTTGGGACACGATCGGACGGTACATCCATGGTCGCAGCACACCAGCCGTAATAGTTGTACAACTGCGTCAGGCAGGT
This sequence comes from Rhysida immarginata, assembly GCA_023313115.1. Taxonomy (NCBI): domain Eukaryota; kingdom Metazoa; phylum Arthropoda; class Chilopoda; order Scolopendromorpha; family Scolopendridae; genus Rhysida; species Rhysida immarginata. The sequence continues at coordinate 179,839 of JAHWFO010037498.1, forward strand.
TCAGGACGCTTGCAACAATGTGGAGGCCTGCATTCATGTTCGTGGAAGGTATGCAACATATTAAATTATTCTTTAGGGACTTCTAGGACATCCTGTATAAGGATTTTGTGCACATATGTTGAAATTTAAATCACATGTTGTATGCCATCTACACTATGTTTTTATGTAATTTCATTAAATTGGTGTCACGGAAATCGATTCCACACGTGATTTCCGGCGACACTGGCTGTTATCACCGCTCACGGGTGTTCACCCGTTCGAAGGCGGGGGAGGAGCGGGGCAGACAGTGTCGTCATACCATCCACCACGGAAGAGCCAATAGAGACCAGACGAAGCTCGGTGACGTCAAACCGAAGCTTTCTTGGCGGGAGGTTTCGTCGGTAAAGAGGAGAGCGACCCGAACTACAGAAGGCAAACATCAAAAAAATATCTGCTCGACACCGGAGAAGAAAGGGCTCTACGCTGTCGCCCGCGATAGATGGGAACGTCATGACCCTCAGCCTGATAGAAGCGACGACGTGGCGAGTCGTCCGTTTCCTATGCTGAAGCAAGGTGTGTACGGCGGAGAAGCACCGCAGGCGGCGTTTCCACCGACGAGCGACTCCGGCGGCAAAAACGAGCCACCGAGCTCGGGTTTATGTGGAGCAACCGTGAGTTTGTTGCTGTATCGTACGCTCTCCGTTTCGACAACTGCGACCGTAAGTTCCTTTTCGTTATCGTGCGTTAACCCTTGTGCCTGGTCACCCGTGTTAAGCGATTTGCATGGAAGAGAGTGCGACGGGCGTTCAACAGTTAGAGGCTTCTTTCCAGCTGGGCTGAACGCCTATCTCTCAACCCAGTACGGGTTTACATATTTAGCCTGAATAAGTAGAAGTGTGAGTGCGTCGAAATTCAGGTCCAAGATGTTAACGTGGAAATAATGTGGTTTATTTAACGTCCGTTGTTTGTGACTTAGAGTTGGCGGGAAAAGTTAAATATTTTTCAATGCCTGTATATTAATGTTTCAATTCTGGTCTGTATTTATATTTTCTCCTACTTTTAGTGACCAGCCCTCCTGGCGAGCACACGTTTGGCTACGTGTTTGCAAATTATTAAGTTAAGCCTTCTTTATCGTAGATGTTACTTCACGATAATTCTCATTTAAGTAGGAGCCAAGTGTTCTTGATACTATGTATTTTAATCAGTAGAATTCTGTGCGCTTGGAATGAACTTTAATTATGTGAACTCTTACGTTTGTTCCATTAAAATTGTCTGAAATTGTTTGTAAGAACTTCTACTGAAATATCCTCAAAAAATTTGTCTGGACTTTGAAGTTATTAATTCCTCGGACTTGGACTTTAATAAGTAATTGGTGTTTATGATACATTATTCATTGTCAATTAAACTCATCAATTAGGTTGAATTTAACGCCCGTTTTTAGGCATAGTTGTTTTGAGAGACCACGCCATATGCTAATGATAAATTACATTACTCGAAAAGCATACTGCCATGTTTTCATGTAATTAATTGTATGGTTAGACTAAGTAATTTTTGACGACTTGTGTCTAGGATAAGTTATGATTTAGTCGTATTAAATGCCTTAGTGAATAAGAGTCGTAATAGTTATTCTCGTTTTGTGTATTATTCATTACTTAAGTAAGTTTTGTCTTTTGGAATTCTTCAAGATATTTAATTAATGTGTTCTCGAAAAAGCCGTTTAGTTCGGTGTTATCTTTTGTAAGAGTTATATTGTGCGGATGTTCTTTAGTTTTTGAAGTTCAATAGCTTATTTGTATTTGCTCAATTTTAGTCCGTAAGTTTTCAAGCATGTAATTTTTGTGCTATATTCTTCATTTTGAGTATTCAGCTTTATTGTAGATTTCGATTTCAAAGTTATCAATTATGGTTTAACAATCAATCTACTTTATTAGTTAGAATTTTAGCTCTTTACTTTTACCTACCAAATTTATATATATATATTTACTTTGTTATTGGATTTTCTTATATTAAACTTTATTTTTTTCAACCTTACCCTGTTAACGTGCATCATTCTTATTTCCACTGCGTAATCATTATTACTCTGTTTTTACACGTTACAATTGGCCCTCTCCTTCCATGTGTTACATTTTTTTTGCTCTCCTTTTACATTTTTGGATAGTCTATTGGACAATCTGAAACAAGCGGTCTTCCTCCTAAAAGGCTAAATACATAATGTACCTTAAGAAATGATAGGTCTGTATATTCTGTAAACTTTAACCGATCTACTGTAGTATCAAAGTTTTGTTGTTGTTGAAAACTAATTTTAACAAAAATTGCCCTTTTGCTTTGGTAATTGAAATTTCTTTTATTTTATTTCGGCAGACTAGTATAATCGTGGAAAGGGACCTCTGAAGTTCGATTCGATTTTAAGGAAGTGGTCCAGTTTAAGGAACGTTAATCCAAAAAATAGATGGCCCCTTTTACGTTCTGATCAAATGAATCACAAAAAGATGTCTGAATTACATCATGCATTTCGTTTTGATTCAATTTCCATAATTTACATTGCAACAACACTAAAGTCGACCTATGAGTGGAGGAAAACGACTTGCTTATCTTTAAGTAAACAGAAAGCATTTAGTATAATGATTATTCCCACAGAGATTTTAGCTCAGTTTTAAGAATGAAAACTTTCTTCTGCGTAAGACTTGCCGATGCAAACTTTGAATAACGTATGACTGTAGTTTATAAGTGACAACGTGAAGTTTGTTGTAAATTGGCTCGAGTGTATTCATACCTTTAATACACGTGCAAGAGTAGAAAAGTTAGCATTCTTCAATTCACGCGATCGTAGCGATATGAATTTCCATAACTTATTGAAATTAACTCGGGCTTTCACATTGATTGCTGCTAAAGATAGACTATTATGAAAATCTATAAGTGCGAAAAGGCGAAAATAATTTGAGATCAAGTCATATGATAATTAAGGGGAATGTTTATCATGGTAACGAGATGGAACGTTTATAAATGAGGTCAGAGAAATGTCATCCAAGCTGAATCGAAACGCCATTAGGAAAGGAATTAACATATGAATAATTACTTGTAATCGACAACATAATGCTGTTATCTTTCTATCATTTTGTTGATTTATTTATCGAACCTAAAAGGCAGCTGCTACAACGCGACAATTAAAAAACTTAGTGCGCCATCATTTTGTGCCATCAAACGATAAGGAGAGTTCCATTATTAAATAGTTCATACGATCACGTAAATGTCAATTTTAATCTACTCCATTAAGGGCAATAAGCCTATAGTTATATTTATACAGAACTAGGCGCAAATTCGTATATTTTTTATCTACTATTCTATTCAAGTTGATAAGCTTAAAGGACACCAAGGCATGATTAAAATTACGAAAAAATGCTGGGTTTTATAGTGTGAGGTTATAAAATTAAACGAAATACTTTTTTATAAACATCAGAAAATGTATCCAGGATTCATACTTTAATTTACCATCTGCATAAATATAAGAAAATATCGGTTGTACAACTTTGACTCAGAATAATAGAATATGCCAAATTTGCAAGTACAGTCATCAAAGGAAAATAATCCATACTTGAATTTTACTCTAAGTTTTACCGTTTCAATATTAATTTATTTTTAATAATTTAATATTACATTTAGAGTTAACATTATTAAGATTATTAAATTTAAATAATTATTATTAAAAAAGCTAGTAAAACAACACATTAGCATGAAATGTAATATTAAGTATTAAACTCGTGTGGTTATTTCCTTTGGTTGACTGTACATTGAGAAGTTAAGTCCCTTCCCCATCTAATAATGTTAATTCTCGGCATATGACTTTCAAAAACATTAAACATTTAAATTTACTTAAATACTAGCAGAGGTACCCGGCATTGCTCGAGTTAATTAGAGCTGTAGGTAAAACAGCATGCTTTAAAATGATGTTGCTCGGAAGAAATTTTGCAATTTGTGAATGTGAATATACAGAGTGAGTCAAAAGCCGTTGGATACCTTCCTATCTTGGATACCGATATAGTTACGCAAATTCCAATACAGGGAATGAATAGGAACTTGAGGGTGCTCTATCTGATGGAGCACCTTTCATCATCTCATAAATGCAAACTAGGACACATCCAAATTCTTTTTCTGATTCATTTCATTTAACTGCTGAGTTATTCAAAGTTTTTGAACTGGCAAGTAACCGTATTCTAATTTTTATGATTTCAGATGTAATGCTGCTTTATTTACATGGTTTATTAGAAATTTTGGCGTCGACTACTAAGGTACAAATTATATCTGTACGCAGCCCGGGACAAACACAGACATCCATGCTCATGGCGGGATTCGAACCCACGACCAGGCGGACTGGAGAACTAGAAAGCCTACGCCCTAGCTCTCTCGGCCGCCTAGCCGGCTTATGTGTATGAAATTTGGTTAAAATATCTTACTGTACAACTGAACATCTTCTGTTTAACTACTATCAGGTCGTTGCATAGCAAATGTCGGATTGCAGAGGTCATCTTCAATGGCTCTCTAGAAAGGACACCTTCATACGTGCTATTCGAAATAACCTCCATTGCAATCTAAACATTGTTGCCAACGATTTGGCAGCTTCTCGAGCCCTCTCCGATAGAATCCATGGTCACGGGACTCAATAAACTCCCGGAATGCGTTTTCGACGTCTGCTTGGGTTAGGAATGTTTTCCTCCGGAGAAAATTGTCCAGGCTCTGGAAAAGATGGGAGTCGTTAGGGGAGATGTCCAGAGAATAAGGGGGTTTAGAAGCACCTCGTAGCCCAGAGCCTGTAGCGCCTGCACGGTCGTTCGTGCAACGTGCGGACGCGCGTTGTCATGTAGCAGAAGGACGCCTTTGCGATGCAAAGTGCAGGTTGCTGGTGACAAAGTTTTGTGTGCATACGATGCAGTTCAAGACAGTAGGTCGCAGCGGTGATCGTCTCCCCTTGCTGCAGGAAGCTGTAATGCACTGCACAACGGATGTTCCACCAAACTGTAACCAGTAGCTTCCTGGGGTGCAACGGGGGTTTTAGGGAACTGTCGCGTGGGTTCATCAGCTTCCATTCACTGTGCTGACCGTTTCCTATTGTCGTATAGGAACCACATCTCGTCGCAGGTGGCAATGCGATCAAGAATCCCCGCTTTTTCATGGCGCAAAAGCAATTCCGTACACACCTCCAACCGACGCTCTTTTTGGTTTTCCGTAAATCCATGTGAGACCCATTTGTTCTGCTTTTTCACCTTGCCGATGGTCCTAAGGTGTCTACTGACAGTCGACGCTGATACAGCATGATTCCCTGCAAGGTCCCGAACAGTTTTTGACGGGTCCTCTTCCACAGATCGCTTCAGATCAGCGTCATTCAACACGTTGGGCGGTCTGCCGCGTGCCTCATTTGCCAGGTCCGTCACTCCCGCCCGCAAGTTTCGGAACCAACGTTGGACAGTACGTTCGTTTATGGTGCCTACACCGAATACCTTATTGATGTTTCGAGAGGCGTTGGATGCACTGTGATTCAACCTGACCTCGTAATGCATTATCACACATAATTCGTATGAAGTCGTGACTATCTTCACTTGGGTTCAAATATCATTTTAGTCATGCAAATTTCAGGCGGCTGGTCGCAGATAGGTTTATCTCTGGAAACCGTGTGGAAGTGCAGAACCCACCGCGAAATCCGACATTTGATATGCAACGACTTGATATTTAGATAAATAAAGAAAGATGTTTGATTTCACATATGAAGGCCTAAAAAAAATAAATTACTTACGCAGGTGAACTGATTTTCTCCTCATTCTAATATTCTGGGTCAAAGTTGTATCAAACAGCATACGAAGTAAGGGGAAAAGCTCTCTAGAACATGAATTCTACATAGATAAATTTTATTTATAGAATTTAAAGAATTTATTTATAGAAATTTGTTCATTCTAGGAATAATTATTCTACCCGTCAATCTTCGAATATTGTTCTCCCCACTGCTAAAAGAAATTACCGTAATAATTGTTTATCTTATTTTGGAATTAGAATTTGGACCGCGTTACCTCCGGATCTCCACGTACTTGCTCCGTATTGTTTCTTTCGTCGGATGTTAATACGGTTTGTTCTTTCCGACTCTTTAGTATAATTTTAATTAATAATTAATGTCAGCCTCAATTAATTAATAATCTAAGTAATTGTTTTTCCCCGGTTTTCCGGTTTTTTATTCTTTTTTAATTAATTTTTTTGTTAGTTTTTATGCATAATTTATTATGTTAGTTATAATAATAATAAATGCCATTCACTTTTTTCCGTCAAAGTCAAGCACTTCAACCTTAAGTATTTATCATGGATTTTTCGCGATGAAATTTTATGTCGCGAATATTTAAATAGAAGATAATTCTGATTTTAAATTATTCAATACAGGGTGCCTCACCTAAAGTAAACGCATAGCCGACTTCTAAAGTACAAATCTGGCAGAGTACTTTCAATGGAAGTATTATTGTACTTTTATGTGAGGGGTTTTTTATGTATATTCCATTCTCAAATAAACAAAATAAAACAACGCCGTTTTCGAATACGGAAGTCAACTTTAAAATGTGCACTGGAAATAGGGTTGGGCATTTATCGATAACTATGATGGAAAAATATAATCGGTTAACAAAAACAATCGATTAATTTAATCGATTAATCATCTGATTGATTAAATCGATTTAAATCGATTAAGCGAACAATGTGATCATGATCTCATCTTTGTCAAGAAAGATCTTTGTCAATATTAATTGATGTGTTTTAAATCAGAGACGCTTAAAGGACGCTTATTGTATTATGTACTGTAAAGCGTCTCTGGTTTAAATTAATGAATCTAATCGATTAATCACGACTAATCGCCCTACCCTAATGGAAACCCCTATTTTTAATAGTATTTAAGAAATGTTTTATTCTTGGTGGCTTTTCAAATAATCCAACCATTTAGGAGATAGAGGCAGTGAAAGTGTGATGTGTTTGGAATTAAAGAAGAGACAAAAATAGAAACTGGTTGGCGTTGCGTCTTTAAAAAAAAAAGTAAACGTATATTACTTTCAATGGTTTATTGGTTTGATAGTTGACTGTGTCACATCCGTGGAACAGTTGAATGGCCCCTTAATCCCCGGTTAAAGATACAGAAGTCGACCAACAACACCTGAGGATACGCAGTGCAGGATCCGAGCTTCGTGCAATGCGTTGGAGGAGGGAACGATACTGCATTCAGAAAGGTCTCTGCAACACCGCTTGGGTCGATTGAAACACCAAGAATAAAACATTTCTCAAATGCTGTGTACAATCTGAAATTACCATTAAAAATAGGGATTTCCATTGCACATTTCAAAGTTAGCTTTCTTATTCGAGCATGGCTTTGGGTTTTTTTTGGAAATGGAATACACATAAAACCCCTCATCTAAAAGTACAATAATTCTTCCATTGAAAACACTCTGTCAGATTTGTATTTTAGAAGTCGACTATTAGTTCACTTTAGGTAAGACACCCTGTATAATTAGCAAATAAATGGGAAACCTTAGAGGTAGTGAAAGAGCACCTAAAAACTAGCAATAAATATCATATAAACAAATGATCTGGTCGTTTAATATTTTAATTCTGTTAATGTTTCATTTTTCATTAACGTTCATTGTTTAAAGCAGTTCTCAAATCCGTATTTATGAATTCTTGTTTCTTAATAAATTCTTTTAGAAAACTGAAAACACTTTGTAATGTAAAATGAAATTAAACTGCTTAAATATAATGTGAACTCATTTTACGAGTATTTGAACCATCTCCACACTCTTGTCATTTTTGAGGTTTAAAGCAAATTAAAAAACTTAATTAAATTAAAAATTTTAATTAATTTCAAGCAACAACTGTACTCATCGTCTGGCAAATTTTCATTAAAATTTAATAAATTCATTCTGAAACATTTCTTTTAAAGTAGGGTTTTGCTAATGTTAATAAAAACATAGGATAAGTAGAAGTCTTGGCCATGGAGTAGGAAACTTGGAGCGTCAACTCTAACTGATTCAATGCTACAAAAACCGGTACCCAGCACCAACGAGGCCCGCTGGTGTCTGGGACGACAATTACTCTCAGCGGCTGCTAACAAATTACGTCACAATCACGGTTCATTACTGAATGACGTTAGTAGTCTATTCCGGGTTCCCTCCCCCTTCCACCCCCCCTTTTTTTTTTTATTAATTTTAATAATTTTAATTATTTTAATGTTTTTATTCATTACTCTTACGATTTCTCTTTTGTAATTTGCTAAATATCGTACAAAGTATACAATTAAAGAGTTCAATTAACAAAATTAGCCAAAATTTTATTCAATCAATTTATTTTTACAAAAGTATATTCTACACAACATTTTAAACGTATACAAATTTATGCAAACATTACTTAAATTAAATGATATAATTATTTCTATATTTGCGAATAATTAATACTTTTTTATAAATAAATAATTACATAAAATAATTTCTACAGAATTATACTCGAAAAAATAACTTAAAAAAAATATTTTGAATAATCAAACTTGATAATAATAACTAAATTTTTACAATACATATAAATGTCATACACCAAAATATTCCAATTATACCAACTGTGAATATAAAAAAAGAAAAAAAAAACAACAACACCATGTTAAAAAAACAAAACATCGACCATATAATATTAAAAATCATACCACTTATGTCTCAATAATAATCAATTTAAATTTAACAACAAAATATATACATGAACAGAAGGTTACCTTTGGGCAATCCATTATCACTTATCATTGCCAATATTTACATCAACTATATGGAACATCAACTTTTAATTTCATAATACAAACAACAAACAAAATTTGATTAAGGTATATAGGCGACATTTTAACATCACCAATAATTCAATAATAACAATAGTGCAACAATTAGATAATACATACCCATTAACTTTCATTATCAATAATATGGAAATTATTGATCTAAGGAGTTTAAATGATTAATTTAAATTTAAATGAGTTCAGTCTCCTTTTAATGGGGAAAATCGTGAATTAATAAAAACAAAAAAATAAATAATAAATAAAGTCACCAATCTTGAAGAAACTTGTGAGATGGAAGAAAACTCAAAGGATGTAGTCTATTGAAGATGTTGTTGATAGTAGAAATAAACCCAGTCTATTGAGGATGTAGATGAAGTCTTGTGCAGATAATGTTGATAGGGGAAAAACGATAATCTTGAAGGAAGTGTGCATTATCTCATTTGCAAAATTTTTGCATCATAACCAATTTCATTTGACATATGGAATAGCCATGCATAGTTTTAAAAAAAATAGTTTGAGAAAGAGCCAGATACATAATAGATAGCATTGTCCTCTGTCAATTTATATAAATTTTCATTAAAAGACAATGAATGGAGGAATGTGGGTTCAATCAAAAATGAGCCAATGTTTGGCAGTGAAGAAATACTTCTTGTTTGATAATTTAGAATATATCTTTTATCTTCTTCACAATTTAGTGATTTTTGTAATGTTTGTAATTAGCAGGTGCTTGAACACACATTTGAATTGGTTCATTCTAGGATAGATAGTTCCTCCACCTTTTTGTCTGATTAATGGAAAAAAATTCCTAAGGCATTCAGATGGCTGGTAAAATAAATATTAGCCTCATCTGCAATATCTT
>JAHWFO010037498.1:194503-279176 GCA_023313115.1 Rhysida immarginata
AAAAAAAATGTTTCAGACAAAATGTACGTAGTTTTTTATGTAGGACCTGAATCTGCAATAAAAAATAGGGGTTCCCATTTGAAATTTTAAAGTTGCCCCCCGCCCCACCCCCAGGGGCCGGGGGGGGTGGGCTAATTTTAGCACCAGCAGATGCCCCCTCGAAAATAATCAACTTTGGATTCTACGCATTTTTTCGTGTGAAGCTTATTTTTCGAGTTATTCTGCTTTGTCAACTTAAAATTTACACCCTGTATACTACTGAGACTCTATAATTCTTTTAATAATTTAGTCTAAAGTGAGTTTTTTGACATTTTGAATCGAAACAATATTGTGGGCCACCTTAAGTTCCTAGCTCTAGTTATTTCACTAATTTAATTATTCATTTGGAAAAATTACACATACTAGAAATATCATTTAAAACTCTGAATTAAAATAATTACCTTTGTTAGGAAAATATTCAGTTGGTATCTCATTTTTTAGCTGGGTTTCTAAATTGATCGTCGGTAAAATGCAGGCTACAGACACAAAAGTAGTGAACAAAATGTCGGGGACGATGAAGAAGATCACATCTTTCGAATTTTTTAACCATTTCTCACAGCTATTAATGAGAACATTTATCGATCATTCATTGAATATAATTCTATTAGTAATACTTCTTTATTTAGATCAAATTCGTAATGCTCCTTTCTTATTTAATTGAATACTTGCTATCATTTTACTTTAATTTAACTCGTTAACTGAGTTATATAGCAATTAAATTTTATCAACTTTTTAAGATTTATTAGTCAGTTACAGATCATAATCATTAAAATATCATTAATTTATACACAATCATAAAAAAAAAGGTTTACTTTTTTGAATCCGACGGAATCCTAAGCAACGATAAATCCGAGTTGTCTTGCACACCAGTGATTTGGTTTTTAACTCATTTTTGAAAATTCTTTGCTCGAGATCGTTTCACAAATTGAGCAGGACTGAAAGTGAAAGTAGGCCTAAGTGAAAACTGTTGAGCGAGAGACTCGCGAGCTTCACTCCGCACATCTTCTTTCCCCACCCATTATCAATAATAGGCATATTCCAACAGTGTGTTTGTCGTCCCAGACACTAACTTTTGTGGCGCTCCATTTTTATTACTCCATGGTCTTGGCATGATAAGAGAAGGTTAAAACCTGTTCTTTAAAGAGATCACAAATACAGAGTGTTAACAAATAAAGGGTGTCTCAAATTAAAGTCAACATTTCGTAGCTCGCTGCAGCAACAACTATTTATCAGAAGATCATGAAATTTTGGGAATGCATTAATTATATGATAGGATTTTTTTTCCACAGCAGAAAAATAAAAAGTTAGTTTCAAAAATCACCAATAGACGGCGTACTAATGTTTTGTAGAGAACGTAACAATGAACTACACAATTGTTGTGTACATTCTTCTGAAGAATCTTGTGGACAGATGCACGATGCTGGTCTACAACTCTTGCAATATGCTGAACACTAGCTCTGCCTATGGAATCTGACACCCTGTCCTCCATCACTTGTGTCACTACATCATCCACCATCTGAGGATCAACACGCTTTCGTCCTCTTCCTGGCTCAATAAATTTCACAAACATTCTCATTAGCCCATTGCTAATGAGTGGACCTCTTCGTAACTGCTTCAAAGAAAGAATTTTTCGCAAATTTTTCATCAATTTTTGGTAAAACAATTTTACCAGCAAAATGGAAGATGCTAAATAGTTATGACTTTGGTTCTGCATTAGCAGCTTTACATAAACACAATTAACATCTGCCAGTATTTCATCTTAATATGCGCCCTCTATTGGTAGTTTTTGAAACTTGTTTTTGCGCTGAAAAAATTTTCATCATGTAATTAAGGCATTCCCAAAATTTCATGATTTTCTGATGAATAGTTTTTGCCTTAGCGAGCTACGAAATGTTAACTTTAATTTTAGACCGTCTGTAAGTAGGAAACGTTTGGGAAGCCAGAAGAGCTAAAATCAAGCAATAAACATCATACAAACACATGATCTCTTTCGCCTAGTGTTTTACTTACAGGGCACTGTTTGCTTTTACAGATTAGAGCTTGTGGTGTGGTTTGTAGCCGAAGACATCTGACGACTGCATAAACAATTGCATGGACGTGCGAATTGCAATGCGAATGAAACAGCATGTCTGTATGCATACACCACTGTTAACAGACGTGTACCTACCATGATGGGAGAGAGTAAGACCACCTAATGCGGCGCTTAGAAGCTCATGGTAGCCATTTTGGGCATTATCTGTAGAAGAATGCAAGGATTTGAAATTGTATAAACTAAAATGTTCGTGTAATTAAAGAAAACTAAGCGAAACAGATCACATGTTTATATGCTATTTATTGTTTGTGATTAGGATCTTCACCATTTTTTCAGAGATTTCCCAAATACGTATTTGTTAACAAACTGCGAAAGTCATCGTTTTGGAAAATAGTTTTTATTATACTTATATCCTACAAAGAGTTCAATTTATCCTAAGTTTATTAATGATAAACTAAATATTACTTTAACATTATCAAGGCCGTTCTTTAAAATAAATAAGTTCCGAATGTATTTATTAAATTTTAATGAGCAGACAATGAGCACAATTTTTGCTAGATATTATATTACATTTTTAATTCAGTTAAACGTCTTGATTTGCTTTCAACTTCAAAATTTGATAGGAATATTACAGAAGACAGTAATATGACAGCAATATTACAGCAGATAGCAAGATTATCAATTAAAAATTCTGCTTCTAAAGTGATTGATCACTGTATCTTTAAACATGTTATCATTGTGAATTTGACCAACGACAATCTCCCTGATACTCAATATGGGAGTAGACTGGGTTTAAGCGCAAATTTGTGTTCCAAAAATACGAGGGGCAATCAAGAAGTTCTCGGAATTCTTCAACAGACGGCGAATGAGCGATAAGATAGCGATCCGACTTTTGTGGAAGGGAGAAGAGCATCTCTGCTCGCAGACGTAATAAAGCTTGACAGGTTTCACTGTACCGCTTCGTTAATGTTCCGTTGGAAGTAAACGTGAATGTTAGTCGTTCGTCGAACTATCGCAATTCGAACAGCGTGCGAACATCATGTTTAAGTGCAAATTGAAATAATCTGCTTCAGAGACGCTATCGGCAGTTCGGAAGAAGCGGCGCGACAAGTGGCAGGGACGGTTGTTTCTGCATCACGATAACGCACCGAGTCTAACATCATTTGTTGTGCACCAATTCCTCGCTAACAAAAACATTCCTGTCCTCCCTCAGCCACCGTACTCTCCGATTCTCGCTCCTAATGACTTTTGGCTGTTCCCGACACTGAAAATGGGCCTCAAAGGGACTCGTTTCACAATCATGGAGTACATCCAAGTCAAATGCGACGGCCGAGCTCCGGAAGATTCCACAAGAAGCATTCCACCGTTGCTTCCAAGAATGGCAGATTCGATAGAGCAAGTGTGAGTACTTGCAAGGATGCTACTTTGAAAGAGATTAGGCAAGCATTGCCGTATGCTCTACCATTAGAGTTCTATACCGTCACTTCGAGAAATTTTTGACTGTCCCTTGTAAGACAATGCTTAGAAACTTTTCGGGATGGAAAAATAACCCGTATTGCAAAAACTGACTTATCCAAGGCTTTTGATATTGTGTCTAGAAGATACTGTATTTATTAAATGATATGGAGGGTTACGATATCCCCAAGTTTTTTATAATCTTGTTACGGTCATATTTTTCTGAAAGGTACATGTATAGTACTGTTGTCTCTAGTGTTCCATCTGTGCTGGGATTATTCAGGGAACTAAAGAGCCCCTATTTTCAATAATTGCATATTTGATCAGTGTTACTGGTAAATGAAATAAAGTAGGGTCTGGTCATACCAACATCGTAGCGATTATTTTCGTTCGACGCGTTTCAAGTGTAACCTCATCATCAGGAACTATGTACACTTAGGAACGCGTTTCGAAATAAACTTCGTCTTTAGGGTAGGAAACGACTACATGCCCTGACGACGCGTAAGCAATACCAATAAACTCTACTATATTGCTAAAAGTGGACCTGTTTCTTATTATTCTATATATAGCAATATCGACCATTATGCAACTACTTGACGTAATCCTTTGATGATACTTTTTCGTTTGATAAACAGATCTATCAAATTGTTTCAAAATTACAAAAACAGGTTTTCCTTATAAAATGATGTCTGAAAATTTGAAATTTAAAGAGTAAAAGCAGGTATTTTTAACTTAAGCCCTGGTGTTTAGCTTATGGAGTGATCATCTGGAGATTAACATTCAGAAGTATTTATTATGGCTCATATGAGTCATAAAAGTTTTGTAAAACTGGAATATTAGAATCGAAATAAAGATGGGTGTCACGTCAATCTGATGAGCGATCGGGAGACAACGCCCCTTCCGATCGCCACGTGCGTCGAGCAAAAATGAAAAAGACGTCACCGGCATCATCAGATGGGAAGCAATCAGAGAAGCGATCGACAACAGCTCACCCCGACAACAAAAATAGTTTCCCCCTCCCCTCATTGGTTAGGCAAATTAATCGACGAAAGAGGCGGAGTTCGGGGGATATAAAAAAGGAGGAAAAAGCCAGTAAAGGGGGAAATTTGGATTTCTCTAACGAATTCGGAACGAAGACGGCGACCGACGCAGCCAGTGTCTCTGCCATTGCTCACGGAAGTTCTACACATAAGGAACCGTTATTCCAGGACTTAGTCGCACAGACGGATGGAAGCGAAGCTGGACTTGATGATAGGCAAGTGACCATTTGCAATGAGAACTTAGAATCTAGTTTGAACTTTGATAATTTTCGAATGGTAGCCACGTCGGCGGCGCTCATCATATCCGACGGAGACAAAATTCCCGCAGTCACCGAGAGCTCGAGCCCGGCATCCACGACGGAAGAAGCCGCCGCTTCTCCAAGGTCTTCGACCCGAGGGGCAGGTCAGCTCTACAAGGTTCGACAAGGGATTGCTCCGATCACAGTATCCATACCGCTTTTGACGATATCCACCGGACGAGACACCGACTCCTCAGCGTCCTCCTTGCGTAACGCCAACAATTTCCGAAGCGCGCGGGCCCGTTTGCGTGTTAGGGATAGCGCGCGAGGGGACTGCTTGTATTCGACAAATCCTAGTAGGTGCCCTTTTCCGATATCTCAAAGAACTTTAGTTGCATATAATCATTTGACTAATCTTGTTTATACATTTAAACCCGTATACCTCTTCTGTCTAATCTGCTTTGCTTTGTTCCGACACAAAATTCACCATAGCCAGAACTACGAGTTCGATTGGTCCTCGACTTGCCTACAGCCCTGCCACGATTGGTATTTGTGTCAGCCGGCCTTAGACAAGAACATGACTTCAAGATACCATTGAACTTATTTAATATTTGTGATTCCGATAATGACCTTGCTATATTTGTTTTTTCAAATATTACAATTCAAGTCAAATTAAAATATTGTTTCTATTACGTAAACGTCTGCTCCTCTGTCTGTCTGCACGTGACTATGGGTCTAGTAATAGCAATACGGTAGCGTTTTTATTTCTGTTCGACGCGTTTCAAGAATACTCTCATCCTCAGGAAAGCTGAACACTACAAAGCTGGTTTGAGATATATTAACTGGTTATATAGCCTATGTTAAATATTAGGACACTGTTCCATTTAGACTTCAGATCTTCACTGATTATTATGCATAGGTTATTAAAAATTAGCTGGTCTGTTGAGGAATATGACTCATCCATTCTGTGATTTTACAAAGTATTTTATGTCTGATTCTTTTTATAGTATTACGCTTGTATAAGTTTTCAATCAGTGAGCTTATTTCTTCGTTGATGAGACAAACTTTTCAATTTAATTCTGTGAAATACTGGAATCAGCTTCCTTTCGAAATATGTGGTAAATCATATTTATATTGCTCATCATCGTGTAATCACTTTAGATTATGTTTAAAAAGTTATCAAGAAGATTTCATTGTTGTGTTATTATTTTTATTGATATAATTTTCTGTGTTCTATCAAACTTGGATGCAAATAAAATAAAACAAGTCAGTCAACCGAAATGCCCAGGACCGATAGGATTTTAAATCGAGAACGAAAAGAAAAGCATTTGATTTCTAAAGAAGCCTTTCATTGTTATGATTTAGATGAGGTTGGTAAGGAAACCTCTGGTTTCTAAGCAAGGTGTACTTCTAAGGGAAACGTATAGTTCAAACTGAATGAAACTATCTGAAAAGTTAAATGGGCAAAGTAGCATTTCTCTATAGATTAGAACATATACGAATCCTTTAATTTGTTCGCATTTCTATTTAATAATCTTTCTTCAAAAACTACTGCCAACGCTTTTCAACGTATGCATGTATCATTGAAAAGATGAGTAGCTACTAGCTATTGTTAAAATTTGCCTAACACAAACTAACTATTGATAATATAAGGCGTAAGTAGTTACATGCCATATATTAGCAGTGAAAGTTTCCAATAGTTTCATAATGGTATCATTAAAACATGAATAATGGAACCAATTTCGACTATCATTAATTTTACGCTATATTCATTCATGACACATCATTCCAAGTCGTTTGATATATTACATGCCATATTTTATCATTGAAAGTTCCAATGAACCATAATGGCTCCACGAAAAGCAGGTACCTTTGAACCGATTTCGACTATTAATAATTTTACGTTATATTCATGCATGGCACATCATTCCAAGTTGTTTTATATATTACATGCCAAATCTGAGCTTTGAAAGTTTCCCCTGAACCATACTGGTTCCATGAAACCACATACCATTGAACCAATTTCGACTATCATTAATTGTACGTTAATATTCAATCATGACATGTTATTTGAAGCTGTTTGATATAATACATGCCATATTTTAGCATTGAAAGTTTTTAGTGGACCATAATAGTCCCTTCAATCACATACCCTTGAACCAGTTCTGACTGATATTGACCATAAGGAAGATGATCACGTGTCTTCACTTAATTCACAAGCCTTTTCTCTGCTTTAGCTATAGAATCTTAAACGGAGAACAGCATTTGGCAATGCACAGGCCATTTATTCATGGAATTGTATAGTGAAAAACGTGGTCCCCTATATTATTTTTGACGTTTTGAACCGGAAGTAGTTCACCGATTTTTTCCACCAACGAACTCAGTCTTCCAATTTCCCTAAGTTGTCGAATGGCGAAAACGGAAGTCGAAAATTCGGAAGCCTTATGATGATATGAGTCATTTTCGCCATATGATGACGATGGAAGGCATGTTTTGGAAAGTCGGTAGCCATTCTGAATAAGGAGATTGGATTTCAATGCTGGGTACGAGGGGCGTTCAAATTTGATTTGGACTTTATTTTTTATAAAATCAGGAAACTACAAAAAAACACACACACCAGTTAGTTCTCAAAGAACTCTCCTTGCTTCTCTACACATTTTTTCAACGTTCTGGAAGCATCTGGATACCGGTTATTTAGAAACCTTCAGGCTGATGTCGAAACCGTCATGACAGCCTTTTTCACTTCCTCATTGGAGCCGAACCTCTGCCCGACTAATGGTCCAAAAAGGTGATAATCGCAAGGGGAGAGACATTAATATTATTATATTACTATATTTATTTGCACATACGAGGGGTGTTCAAATTTGGCCTGGACTTTATTTTTTATAAAATCAGGAAACTACTAAAAAGACACACACCAGTTATTTCTACGAGAACTCTCCTTGGTTCTTTACACATTTTTTCCATTAGCATCTGGATACCGGTTCTATAGAAATCTTCAGGCTGATGAAGAAACCACGTCAGGACAGCCTGTTTCATTTCCTCATTGGAGCCGAACCTCTGCCCTCCCAATTACTCTTTCAATGGTCCAAAAAGATGATAGTTGCAAGGGGGAGAAATCCGGACTTTATGGAGGATGTAGTAAGATGTCCCATTTGAGCTCCGTTAGTGTATCCACAGTCAGTTTGGGTGTGTGTGGTCTGGCATTGTCTTGCAGAAAACAAACACCACTGGTAAGGAGTCCTGATCGCTTTTTCCTCAGTGCCAGCTTCAGGGACGTCCTCAAAATGTCACAATAGTAGGGTACATTCATGGTTCCAGAAATATCCCAGAATACAGTCGCCATCACTTTCGTTGCCGACGGTGTCATCTTGAATGTCTTGGATCATGGTGAGTCAGTTTGTCGCCACTCCATGCTCGCACGCTTGCTTTCAGGAGTATGGTGATGAATCCATGTCTCGTCGGTGGTCACAACACGCCTCAGGAAGCTGTCACTTTTCCTGTCATATCGCTGCAGTAGCATGAAACAGATTTCCACCCGGGTGGTTTTGTGATCCTCGGAGAGTTGCTTAGGGACCCATCTGGCACAGATCTTGTTGAATTTCAGCTTATCGTGGATGATGGCCTCCACACTGCCAGTGCTGATATTCAGTATCAAAGCCAATTCTCGTAAATGAATTCGCCTGTTATCCCTTATCAGCTCATTTGTTCGTGCGATGATGCCATCATTGACAGCAGTTGCTGGCCTTGCCTTATAAGATTCATTGCCGGGGATTCTCGCCCTCCTTCAAATTTTTGGCACCAAGCAAAGACGGATGATCGAGACAAACATGACTCGGTGAACTGTCTTTGAAGTCTCTGATGAATTTCAGATGGTTTCACGCCTTCGTTGTGGAGAAACTTGATGATTTTTCATTGTTCCACTTTGGTCGACACACTGCTGTCCGCCATTTTGTTTAAACAAACAATCGGTTGTCATGGCAACCGGATGAGTCGTGCTGCATTTTCATGACAGGCGGTAGTTGCCATCCCAACAATGAAAGCTTAGATTTTTACAACAACGAAATTTACAAAAAATAAAGTCCAGGCGAAATGTGAACTCCCGTCGTATAATAATTAAAACAAAAAACATTTGACAAAGAAAAACTTTCATATCTATCGTGTGTTGATTGCACTGCTTTACTGACAGAGGGGTCAACGGGAAGCCATATCTATATATTAAATTTTGCAACTAGTTGTTGCCTTCTTGGATATTCTACCTATTTTTTACAAGCATTATTAGTTTATTTATTAGGCTGTGGGTGGGGGAGGGGGCAATTTACCTGCAGGGGACCACACTTATACCAATTCCTCTAAATAATCCATAAAAATTCTGTTTTAATTGACTAGCACAAAATAGCTGAACATTAGGTAATTCTAAATTGTTTTAATTAAATTTTAATGGGTTTCAGCTGTTTTGTGCTATCCATAACGTGCAGTTATTAATTTTATCGTTTGTAAATTTTGATCTTTGTTTAATATTAAATTTTCTCTTTGAATTGTTACTTTTGATATTAAGTTTTAATAATTTTTCTAATATTTCACAACTTAATATCAGTGGAATAAAATGAATGAAAATGAGCGCATGAATTGTTAAACTTGTCTTAATGACGAAAAATTTTCATTAGATACGTTCATTACAGACTTCTAAAGTTTTTTGGTACTTTGAACTTGTTACTAATGAAAAAGTAAGGATTCCGTTATTTTATCAGTCGCAGAGAGAGGAGGCTTAGGCCACCCATTAATTTGTTTCAAATGAAAATAGATGATTTGCTTGTCTTTTGAAAAAACGTTTCCAAATTAAGGAATGTCATTGCATGATTAAACGATAAAGATGGATGATGATTCAGTTCAATAGAGTTTCGCTCATTATGCATTATCTCGCCTATGATTAATCGATCATCTGTACAATTTTAATTGATTCATTAATACGTTTAACAGTGACAGGTCGAAAACAAATTAGTCCCGAATGTCAATTAGAAAGCTAAAGAGGGAAGGTGTCAGCGCAAACAAAGTCCCTTTATAGTTTGAAAATTATTCAGACGATGCATGTCATTCATAGAACACCTATGTTGAAAGCAATACCTATGCATACCTGTACATAAATTTAATATTGAATGGAATTGTGCATAAAGAAACTTCGAGGACTGGAAACATTGGAATCACTTAAGAGGGTTTACTATTTCATCAGCAAATTTAAGTCTGCAGTTGATGAACACTTACCACTGAGCTCACTATGGTAAATTCACGAACATCTGCTGAGAAAAAGTGCAGTGTTTTTGAGTGTTTTTAAGGCTGAGAATTTAGTTTTGACAAGGAATGACTGCAATTTACTTTTTTAGGAATATTTCGTTAAACTATTTCGTCATATAAAAACAGTATTTATAAATCAAAAAAATTACACAGAGAATCATAAAAATATGACAATGTTTTCTTGAGCTATAGGTCTACTACTGCCTTCATCAGATAAAACCACATAAAAGCGAAACTTAATAAAGAAAATATTTTACAGTTAAAATTAGCCAATAGCTGTAGAGCTTCAATGAGACTTTGGACAAATTAAAGGGGTTCTTTTTATTGCTAAAGCCTGTTTAAAGAATACGCACGTTTGGTAATTACTTTCCACAGCCAGAATGTTTCCATTTTTTTATTTGAATGTATGTGGCTTTGAATGGTAATGCGCTATTAAAGTATTATTCAAATCGTTTAGCTTTTGTGCTCGCTCTTGCATCACCATTCTTATTTTAAACAAAATTCCAATTCTTGCAAGGCATTTTAAAATTAGGGTAATTTTTGATCCAATTTTACTGCTTAGATTTTTTTTTATCATTTTTACATTCTTTAACTTCAAATATTTATGAAATTTTGAAACAATTGTAACGTTTATTTTGTTCTTTTCAAGAATATTTTCAATTTTAAACTTTCTGAAAAGATTGGATTAGAAAAAATAATTTCTCGCTGCTACTTTCGTATGCGATAGTACTGTGATCACCTACGAAATTGTTGGTGATTGTGCGCATGCGTACGTGATCATGCTCCTCATACTTGAAATACATTGTTGTAGACCGTTATAACATGTTTTGGGAGATTTATTAAGGCATGATTAGTGTTCGAACAACGAGTACTATTACATAAAATGGGTACAGAAGATAACACGATCCAGGTCGATGAAGCACGATTCGCAGGGAGACATAAATACAACAGGGGTCGTCTTCTAAATGGCGATCAAGAACTACAATCAGAGGACCTAGATGCAGAGATTCAAAATAATAAGAAACATGGGTCTCGAATAGATAGACCCCACGGTTTTTGGAATAGAACAGGGGTTGGAACAGAAAAATTGTTATTTTTGGACCGGACACCAGTATCAACTTTTCCTTAAGCTGATATGAAGTCAATATGCCGTAAGCCCCGCCCCTTTCGCTCTTATGACAGCCTTTTTCGCTGTAATGACCCTAGAAATTTGAAGAAAATCCCTTATCGTTTTATTTTTTGAGAGCAACGGAAATTCAAATCATTCTATCGTCGATATCATTCTGAATTTTTAAAATATTTGCTTAGGCTTTTTACAAGAGTAGCTCTATACGTTTGGTTAATAAATTATGCAAAAGACATTTTAATAACGCCCTGCGCATCTGCAGTTAAACATAATTTAGTAAAAATGCTCATATTTCATCAAATATTTAATATTTTTATATTCTGATTGCAGGGTGTTGTCTCTACTGTAGTTTGTCAAGTTTCCTGATAATAACCCTACATGTTATAAACAAAAAACTTACGAAAAAATTCAATTTTTTTAAAAAAAAACTTGTGCTATTCTCTTAACGAAAATCTCTATGAAAATACGTGTAATTCTGATATAAACGCCACAGATAAGTAAAAGATGTCTCATAATCATATGCCAGAGCTACAAGCATTGTTTTTTACAGGGTGATCTCAAATATTTTTTTTGTTCAATTTGTTGCCGGTTCCCTATTTGCCTTCAGAACAAAACCTTCGCTAAAATATATGAGATGTAACATGCTCTTTACCCCCCTGAAGAATCAGAATAATTCATCAAGTATTTTTTTAGATATTCGACAAAACGTCTAAAATCAAAGGTCTTTATATTATTTTATCCAACCCCTATACATGGTTTATCAATAATTTTCATAAAGTCAGAATGTAATTTTATAATAACGATAGTAGATCACACATTTATAATGTAATGACTAAATAACAGACAAGAGACCGAATAATATTGTACACTAGCTGCTACCAGCGATTTCATACGCGTTAAAATCAAAATAGATAAAATCGGCTGCAAGTATAGATTTCTTATTTCCCGAAATTTCGTAATTAGTCAGTGAGGAGCATTTCGCTTTTATATTTAGTAACTGCCCCAAATAAATCCAGATCAGGAAGGAAAAATTAAAGTACGACTATATTTTATAGTTGAATAAAATTAATGCGAAGGCCAAAAAATTATGAAAAACTTTCAGTATTGGCCTGCCACTCTCTAAGAGTGAAGGCCTTTGTGTTCGTTTCAGAAACCCAATTTTCTTTTTGCTGAAATCGGGTGGCCTAAATTGTGCGTATATTTTATGTCAATTGTGTAAGGCTTTTTGAAGATATTAATTTTTTTGGCTGTAGCGTTCAAATCAGCGAACCAAACTCAAAAAACTCGACGTGTACATACTCCTCTCATTAAGGCGAATTTTTTTATACATGATTTGTTTGGCTGTGATGAGTCGTTTTGGAGTTATTAACTATCCCCCCCCCCCCCCCCCCCCCCCCCCCCGCGGCGAGGTTTTTTTCTTTTTTTTTAAATAAATCACATTTAGAGGGGCCCTAAAACTAATGGAAATGACGCATTTTTAGAGAAATTAATTTTTTTTTGTTAAAATGACGAAATGGCAGAAGCATTCATTTCGTAATCCCAAGCACATTGTAAACAACATAAACAGCTTTTCCTCTTATTGAAAAACACAATTTTCTTTTTTGAATCCCTATCATTATCTCGTGGAAGGCCTGTGCGAATGTATCATTCCGCCACAACAATTTAATTGTTAGGACGGACAGGTACTTATGTTTTCACAATGTGCGTCCGTCCGGCCGTCCGTCTGTCTTTCTGTCTATTCGTGCTCTGGCGTTTGAACGCTTCCGAATTTTAGACTTCCGTTTTCGCCATTCGACAAGTTAGGGAAAAGGAAAAACGAATTCGTTGGTGGAAAAAATCGGTGTACTACTTCCGGTGCAAAAGGTCACAAATAATATAGGGGACGACGTTTTTTACTATACAATTCCATGTATAAATGGCCTGTGCACTGCTAAATGCTGTTCTCTTTGGCATTCCATACCTAAAGCAGAGAAAAGGCTTGTGAATTAAGTGAAGACACGTGATGGTCTTCCTTGATGGTCAATATCAGTCAGAACCGGTTCAAGGACATGTCGTTTAGTGGGACCATTATGGTCCACTGGAAACTTTCAATGCTAAGATATGGCATGTATTATATCAAACAGCTTGAAATAACTTGTCATGGTAGAATATTAACGTAAAATTATTGATAGTCAAAAGAGGTTCAATGGTATGTGGTTTCATGGAACCATTATGGTTCAGTGGAAACTTTCAAAGCTCAGATTTGGCATGTAATATATCAAACAACTTGGAATGACGTCTCATGAATGAATATAAAATAAAATTAATTATATTCGAAATTGGCTCAAACGCACCTGGTTTAGTGGAACCGTTATGGTTAATTCTAAACTTAAAATGCTAAGATACAGCATGTAATATATCAAACAACTTGGAATGATGTGTCATGAATGAATATAACGTAAAATTAATTATAGTCGAAATTGGTTCCAAAGCACCTGGTTTAGTGGACCCATTTTGTTTCATTGGTACCTTCAATGCTAAAATATGGCATGTAATATATCAAACAACTTGGAATGATGTGTCATGAATGAATATAACGTAAAATTAATGATAATCGAAATTGGTTCAAAGGTACGTGGTTTAGTGGAACCATTATGGTCCATTTGATACTTTCTATGCTAAGATATGGCATGTAATTACTTACGCCTTATATTATCAACAATTAATATGTGTTAGGCATATTTTAAAAATAGCTAGTAGCTAATCATTCTTTCAATGGTACATGCTTACGTAGAAAACGTTGGCAATAGTTTATGACAAAAAATTGACCCTTACACAAAACGCTTCAACAATTAACGCTTATTTCATTAAATAGGAATGCTTACAAATTAAAGATTCTTATATGTTCTAAACTATAGAGAATTGCTACTTTCTCCTTCTAACTTTTCAGGTAGTTTTATTCAGTTTGAACTAAACCTTTCTCTTAGAAGTCCGCCTTGCTTACCAACTAGAGGCTTTCTTAGCAACCTCATCTAATTGTTAAAAACAAAAGGCTTCTTTAGAAATCAAATGCTTTCCTTTTCATTCTCGAATACCTTAAAATCCTATCGGTTTTGGGTATTTCGGTTGCTTGACTTGTTTTTTCTTTCGTTGTTTTACCTTCGGGAGTCAAAATAAATAGAGAGTCAAGGCTGGTGACGCGAGAGCAATCGACATACAGTTGTCAATTAATATATACAAACTTTATTGTAGTCGAAGAACTCGAAATATGCTCCGATCACGAAGTACTCGACGTAAGCCTCTTAGCGAGGTCTGTTGTCAATTATTCTCCTTATACATGGACGGAACTTCTTATACAATCAAGAATTTACAAAATGATGAAAATAAAATCCTCCAAAAAAAGAACATAGTAGGCAAAATTTTGTTCCCCGTGGCCCATGCTATGACAATGTCTGGCCAAAGCATAATCACAATGATTGAGTCTGATCGCTCTCTCATGTTCTTGGAAGGGTGTAAAGGTTTTGGGCAGGGAACAAAATTTGAACAAACGTATTATTAAGGAGGCCCTCTTTATTAAGAATTCTGATTGTACTCTGGCCAAAGCGTCATACGACATTCACAGTGATTGGAGCATTTTGTGAGTAATGTCATATCCTTTGACTTCACCTTCTTCCTTTTTAGATTTTGTTTCATTTGTTATTTTTTTGTTTGGTATCTCCCTCCTACATTGATTCTGAAGATGAGCAGCTGGTCTGCTTGAAAACATTAAAGTCATGATACGACATTTTGCCTACTATGTTCTTTTTTTGGAGGATTTTATTTTCATCATTTTGTAAATTCTTCATTGTATAAGAAGTTCCGTCCATGTCAGCAGTCCCGCCTTACAATTTTTGTCTTGTATACATGGAGGTTGCATTATTTCTGTGTGATGTCTTCTACGAACGCTTCCCAGTGCCATCCATCGCACCATGAAGAATTTCATCTCGGAAGACGCTTTTGTAAATAATATCACCCGGCTTGTTTTTTTAATTGTATGTATTTTATTTTTATTGCAATCTTCAGACCACAAACTTTAGACTTTAAATGCATTTTGTTTTTAAATTGTGTGTTTGAATGGCGTAGTTTTTTTTGTTTTTTTTTTGGCTTTGTATGGCTCTCTTCGATAATAATTTTTTATTTTGGAAAATTTGATTAAGAAAATTCTAAATTTCGATTTAATTTGATTTTCATTTTTTTGGAATTGTTACATTTAAGTCAAGGGGTAGGCGGGCTGTTTGTCCTTCATGGTAGACTTCTTATTTATATTTTTATTTTTACAATTTTTGGTTGTTAGGTTAATTTTTTCTTTGGTTGGGTTAATAAACTATATTATGTTTATCTTGGAGGAATTTTTTATTAATTGCTTTTAATTCATACCCAGTGTTTTTAAATTTAAAGTATCCTATATGTTGACTCAGGTATTAAGTAACCTTCGCAGCAAATTTCAACTAAATCCCATCAGTAGTTTTGGCGCCAACCTCTAACATATAAACAGAGATACAGACAAACAGACAAAAATCTCAAAACTATTGTTTGGGCTTCTGTATCGTTTAAAACCACACAAAAATTCTAAAAACTGTTGTTTGAGCTTCAGTATCGTTTATAATACATATAGCAATCACTTTTTCTCAAAAAAATTTAATGTAAATTCTTCGCCTCGCTACTATTTTATTATATATACAAATAAAATAGTCAAAAATCTGTAAAAATTAAACAAACACTGTGGAATGGAACAACCAAAAAAGTAACACCTCTAATCCACAAAGAATAAACTGGAAATATCGGATACGTATTTCGAGTATTAGGTACCCATCTTCACGGAAAGACAAAAGTGAAAAGAAAAAGAAAGAAGAATGTAATAACTTAAAGCTACAGAATATCTATAGACTAAGGGGGTGGGGGATACAAATACATGTACTATCTCACATTGGTTAAGCGATAGGGATATTAACGACTCATGGACAAGGTTAAAACAAGAGGAAGCCCGAGGGGAACATCTTGTCAATAGGGGGAGGGAAAGTATACTAAAATCTAAAATTAGATAAATAAGAAAAATAATGAAATGAATTAAACTAAAGGGAAAAATTAAAGACAAAAAAGGAAAAACCAAGTAAAATATATGTAACTTAAAATACAATAGGCAAAAATAAATAAATAAAATAAATAAAAAATAGCAAATAATAATATAATAATAGTAATAATCGCTATATTATGAACGATTATGTTCACTGTCCTAGCCATTAACAATGTACCTTCCACGCTATAATCCACCGCCTTCTTAATGTTTTCCTCTATCCGACCAAAGGTACCAAACTGAATTGAGTACCATTTTATCTATAGCAAGGTTGAATGTCTTTTCCGATAATATTGTTGACAACTTACTCCGTAGTCATCAGCTTCTTTTAAGAAGAAAGGATTCCACGAAGTTAACTCCAGAGACCACAATCCTTAAATTTTTTAGTATTGCTTATGATCCGCAATTACCTACGGGCCTGAAAAAAATTTTTAGCGCTTGCAATTTAAAGATTACATTTAAAAGTGGGAGTACTTTGAAAGCACTCTTAGGAAATCCTCTAGATGCCATTTCACCTGTGGAAAAGTCGGGAACTTTCTATTTCAATGTGATTTTTGTGAGAAAAACCATATTGGTCAGAGCTCTAGGTGGAAAGAAGGCTCATGTTAAATATGGCAGGTCGAACAGATCCGGCATCGTCGAACATATTTTGGAAACGGGTTATGATATTAATTCAGAGTATTTTAAATTAGTTAGGTCTTTCAATTGTGACTCCGAATTCCTCGGAGCTTAGTTATAACTTTAGCTGAGAGGAAGTTGGCCAGGTAAATATCATAGGTTCGGTTGAAAAAGTCCAAAAGAAATCTCCCACAGTGTAATTTTATAGCCAAAATTCTTTATTCCTTTTATAGCAAACAAATAACGTTTGGAACTGAAACTAAGCATTCAGATTCAAGTTTGGCTTCTGAGTGAGCAATATGGGAAAGACGAAAGCTAAGTTTCTACTAGTGCCTACTTATAAGCCTTCTCTACAACCCTCACGAGAGCATGATTCCAAACTAAAGGGTGAAACAAAATACATAATACCAGTGTCCATGTGCAAAAATAATCTTCTCTAACACAGAGATGTTTTCTTGAGGGTAATGGGATGGAGCTCCGTTCAAAATTCTCTCAGGGTTTCGCCAACAGCAAGGTAGAACAGCTTCTCTGAAATAAGTAACGTCTAGACAATTGTGCAATTTCTACGTCAACTCAATAAACAATAAAAGAATAAATTCATGCATGAAACTACACTATATGGCATCATCCAGTATGCAATTAAATCGTCCAAGCATACATCACCAGTAAGGGCTATTTTCCGACGACTATTCCAAAAACACGCAGCTTGACCAATTCTTCACTATATTTCTTCAAAGGTTGTTATTAATAAAATTCAACAAACAGTTTATCAATAACCTCTTATGTCCATACTCGTTTATCCATAATCTCTGGTTAGGTTTCGTGCTTCAATTCACGTACCACAGGACAAAGACACTTCAACAAGTAGCCCTCATTTTTTTCTCACCATTCCATTGCTTCTTTCCTCTCCTAGCAACACCACATATCTCTGAAGCCAAGCTTGACAACAAAGCCAACAATACAAAAAAAACAAGAATGATTTTATCGCCAAACGGATAAAGGGAGCACATTTTCATGTTATAGCATCGTACATGGAATATTGAATTAATCAACATTTTAAAACACTTAAGAGAAAATAAATAAATATGGAAACTAAATTGTAAATTACTATTTAAGTAAGCTAGAGAGAATTTAAACGAATAAACTTGAAGAACTGAAAGGTAAATGGAGAGGGAGTTGTTCCTCATACATTTAAAAAAATAAAAGTTCTTTAATTTGTAAGAATTCCTCATACATAATGTTAAACGAAGTCAGCCTCAATTGCTGAGTAAGCATCTATTATTTTTTCACCTTAAATTACTAAAGTGTTTCTACGTTATCGTCTACTATTGAAGCAAGCGATTAACTACTATTAATTAGCAATATGTATAACAGTAGTGAGTTTTAGATAACATTAAGCCTAAGAGCATTATGCTCTTGATACAAATAAGCTATGGATAACAATAGATTAACAACTCGTAATGAGTTGGTTGATATATTACACGCCATATCTTAGCATTGAAAGTTCTAACAATACTATATTGTACCATTAGGGCACATGCAACAAAACCAATTCCCACTATCATTATTTTCTCGTTGTATTCACTCATGACACGTTGTTACGAGGTGTTTGATATATTACATGCCATATCTTAGCATTGAAAGTTCCAATGGTACCATACGGTACTATATGGCACCATTAGGGCACGTGATACTAAACAATAACCATTATCATTATTTACTCGTTATATTCACTCAGGGCACGTTGTTACGAGTTGTTTGATATATTACAAGCCATATATTAAAATTGAAAACTCCAATGGTACCATGTGGTATCATATGGCAACATTAGGGCACGTGCAACTAAGCCAGTAACCATTATCATTATTTATTCGTTATATTCACTCATGGCACGTTGTTACGATTGTTTGATATATTACATGCCATATCTTAGCATTGGAAGTTCCAATGGTACCATATGGTACCACATGGCACCATTAGGGCACGTGCTACTAATCCAATAACCATTATCATTATTTACTCGTTATAGTCACTCATGGCACGTTGTTACGAGTTGTTTGATATATTACATGCCATATCTGGTTATAGGAAGATTTTAAGGGGGTATAATAATGGTACCATTAAAGCACGTGCCATTATAGTACGTACTTATTCCGGCTATCTCCCATATTAATGGATTGGTGAAAACAGACTTTGAAAAAGTTAAGTCGTTTTCAAGTTATCGTAATAAATATTAAGCATCCTAGGAATAAAAAAATTCTCTTGATTTAGAGACCGAACTGCCCTTTCAATAATCGTCAAGCACGTGCATCCTGCACGCGCACCATCTCATTAACGTTTAGAGCACGCGCAGAGCCGAACCCATGTATTTTCTCAACACGCGTTTTCCCGAATGCGAGGATAATTCGTATCTTCCAGCAATTCAATACATGCAACGCAATGAATTGTGCATTGTCTACAGACAGACGGACGGACGGACGGACAGCTGGACAAACCGATCACATAAGCACATTTCTATATATAGAAAACGTGCTAAAAAGATATTAAAGTTAATGATCACAAACGTAACAACTGAACAATTTATCTTAATAACTACAGGAGGGGAAAATAAAAAATTAATTAATTAATTACTTCTTCTACAGCAAGTAAAGACAAAAAAACAACAAAAAAACAATGTGATAGCTCATCGAAGAAATCAATTAGAAAGCTTTGAGAATATAGAAATGTATAAAAAAGCTTTGAGTATATAGACATCTTCCATTAATAATGTGATGGGCTTTCTTTCACATAAGTGATTGAGCATGAATTTTACAAGATATATTTGAGTGGATCTGCACATACAAAATACTAAGCATTCAAAAGATTTGCCTTCAAATCATTCAGCTCATTCGAATAACATTCTCAGTGTATCTATACTGTTTGTTCTGTGAAGAATTCATAACCGGACTCTGAAGGGTTCCGGGAGTCTCTCCTGAACAACTTTTGTGTTATCTTCAAAGTATCCATGGCAGAATGCAACTCATTTTCACAGAAAAAATTCTTGATGAGAACCATCGACTGCTAGGACAAAATCTTGCCGGATGTGTTTGTGCGAGAGTCTATAACTGGACTAGGCGCCTGGAGCTCTGCATATGCAACAAGGGGGAAGGGGCACACTGAACACATTATATTGCAGTGCCATTCAAACTTTCAATAATGGTAGCTTCCAGACCGTAACAGAGAGGATATATCCGACAAGTGGAATGAATTTCTGGGAAAACTGGTCGATTTGATTTGTCACAAGACCCACTTTCTACTTAAAATCGTTTTTCGAGTTGGGTTCTTGTTTAGCAGTAGTTATCTTAATATTTTATAAAAAAGAAATTAAAAACTATGGATGACAAATAACCATAAGTCGAAAACCTCTTAGTCCACAATAAATTGAAAAACACGCGTCGGATCACACTTCTTTTTCAATTTATTGAAAAAGAAGTGTGATCGAAACAAGCTTTTTTCGATCACACTTCTAATCTTCATCAGTAGGAACTTAAATACTAGATAACCACAAAAGTTCTTGCTGTTTTTATGTCGCCATAAAATGAAGTGATAGAAGATATACAAATGAGTGTACAGTGTGGTCCAAAATCTCTTAGAGGGAGCAGGGAGGTTAGCCTGTATAAATACAGGGCCGTTGGACATTCACTTCAATCACATCTCGTGCAGAAGTGAAGACAAATGGAGGCATCGAAGAAGATGGTTAGGTCTTGTTTGTTTTATGACTTCCAGGTGGGCTTGTCAGCAGCAGCATCAAGTTGCCGAATGTGTCTTGCGTTTGGGGATGATGCTGTGAATGAACGCACCGCAAAGTATTGGTTTCAGAAATTCAGGTCGGGAGAATTTGCCATTTCTGATGAACCCCGTAGTCTAGCGAGTCTGGTGTACTAGACGCCAAATGGTTTACAACGAGCTGCTATCAACCATCACTGGGGACCTGTACTCCCAGCAGTTGGAACGTGTGCAACAGGTATTGCAGCAGAAGCAGCCAGCATTGGTGAATCACAAAGGGGTATTCTTCCTTCATGAAATGCCTGGCCACATGTGGCACGGTTGTCCAGGGAAACCATAGAGCGGCTTGGCTGGGAAACTTTGTGTCATCCACCTTACTCACCAGATCTTGCTCCAACGGATTATCACCTTTTCAATTCTCTGGACAACCATCTTCGTGGAAAATCCTACACCAATGATACAGACCTGCGAAAGGCACTCACGGACTTCATTGAGTCCAACACTAGCAAGTTTTACAGCCAGGGGATTGATCAACTGGAGACACGTTGGCAGAAGGTGCTAGATGCCACTGGGGATTATTGGGGACTAGCGCTACTACTTTTGTATACATCATTTTGTTTTCCGGGATTAAAAACGGCAAGAACGTTTGTGGTTACCTAGTATTAAGTTACCTTAATATTGTTAAATATCCTTTTTATCTCATTTTTTTTCTAACACTGTCTACTTAGAGACGGAAATACTCAGCATAGACGAAGGTAGATTATTTATTTAATACTAAAATATCGTTTTGAAATACCAAATTTTACAAAATTGCAAGTTTAAATATTATAAATATTTGTAAGAAATTTTAACTTCCCATAAAAAAAATTTGTGGATCATGAAAGTGAAACTGCAAAATCACCAAAATGCCACCTGAAACAGAAAAAAAGTTTTAAATGTAGAAACGTATACCGGTACGTATTGAAAACTTTATTAAAGTCCAAAATTAATCAATACTTCGATAGATTTAACTTACATGATTTGTAAAGTAACTCACAATTTTGCACTGAAGTTGGTTTGGTCCAAACCACTTTAGTCTGATGTTCTTCCTCAAGAGTGAAAATCGGTGGCTGCCCAGCTGGTCCTTCAGGAGTAAAGAATAATAAAAAAAATGGGTGTGCTTAAGACCACACGACCGAAGTGAAAACTTTTATGGCGACTGTAATCGATTCTAAGTAATGTATAGGTGAATGATATAAATATTATTATGGGTGTTATTACTTGGACTAATCAGGAACAAGCCATAAATTAATATTATATAGTATAAAACCATTTATTTTCATTCGTTTTCTCATTAGATCTTTACTTATTCAGGGTGCTTTTGAAAAGGGTGTCGTGAGATATCTAGCGATTTCTGCTCCTTAAAATAAACACAAGTTTCCTCATACGTTTTGTCGAAATTGCATTTCTTAAATGAGTAAACAGCTCGTGAAGTTTGGTTAAACTCCGCCCATAGCGAAAACAAAAGCGAATGAATGACGTTAGTAAATCATACAGTTCGTTGAACACTCGCTAGTATGAATGTGCGTCTTACCGCAAAAAGCAATCCAGCCAACAAGAAATGTAAAGTGGTAAAGTGGTTCGATCATTTATCCACTTGCACGTCTTCCCTAATTTGTTGACAAGTTCATTTCTGAGGTCTAGTAAATACTAATCTTTCAGTAGGCCGTGAGAACGGTCGAGTTTAGTGGACAGGTATTTCGCAGAAACCTATTAATGAAACACGTGGTAGTGTTTAGTTTTTTTCATGTGCTTTTATTTACGTTATGGGCAGAGTTTAACCAAATTTCACGAGCTGTGTTCTACTTTAAGGAAAGCAATTTCGACAGAACGAAAGAGGAAGCTTGTGTTTATTTTAAGGTACAGAACGTCGCTAGGTATCTCACAACATCCTTTTCAAAAGCATCCAGTAGATCACTTCTAGATTAAATACCATATATTTGCATAGAAAAGCCCAATGATACTGTAAAGAAACGATTAATGATACGAATCCAACACGTACTACTAAACAAATATCGAGTATCATTAATTACTCGTTATAATCACTCATGACATGTTGTTACTAGTTGTTTGATACATTATATGCCATATCTTAGCATCGAAAATTACAACAGTAACACAGGGTGCCATATGGTACCATAGGGCACGTGCTACTAAAATAATTCCCACTATCATTATTTATTCGTTATATTCAGTCATGAAACGTTGTTACGAGTTGTTTGGTATATTACATGCTATATCTACGCATTAAAAGTAACAACAGTAACATAGGGTGCCAAGTAGTATCTTTACGGCACGCGCTACTAAACCAATTCCCACTATCATTATTTATTCGTTATATTCATCATGACACGTTGTTACGAGTTGTTTGATATATTACATGCCATATCTTACAATTGAAAGTTACAAAAGTAAAATATGGTGCCAAAAGGTTTTATTAGGGCACGTGCTACTAAACCAATTCCCACTATCATTATTGACTCGTTATATTCAGTCATGACACGTTGTTACGAGCTGTTTGATATATTACATGCCATATCTTACCACTGAAAGTTACAACAGTACCACAGGATACCATTAGGGCACGTGCTACTAAACAATTCCCAATATCATTGTTTACGCGTTAAATTCATTTATGAGATCCTTACACTTACACGTGTCAGTAGACCAATATCTGCTATCACTAGTTACTCTTATATATTCTTTCATGACACGTCGTGACGAATTGTTTGATATACTACTACCTGAAATATCTGGTTATAGGAAACTTTTAATGGTGTATCATAATTGTACCATTAGAGCACGTGCCATTCATGGTATCTCACGTTCGGTCTTGTTCGTGCTCTGTTCCATATTAATGGATTGATGAAAACAGAATGTGGTAAAGTTAATTCGTTTTCAAGTTATCTTAATAATTAATAAACTTCCTACGAGTTTTCACGATTTTTCCAGAAGTTTACTTTTTCCTAGTAAAATAAAGAAATCCTAGTATTCCCGAGTTTTACCGGAAAACGTTTCACTTACGGCGTGACGGTTCAGACACTTTCACTCTCCAGCAAAATTTTGTATGCGGTGCGCCTATAGAAGTTTTCACTTCAAAAACTCTTTCGGTGCCAAGTGAGATTATTAAGGGTGGTATGATCACTCGAACTGGTCAGTCTGCAGTCTGTTTTAATCGAAAGCATTGAACCAATCAAATAATTTTTTCCTGTAATATTAAATCTATAGTTAAAGCTGCGAGAATTAAAGCTCCACTTTCATTTCATAAAGTACATCATTGTGTTTATTATTATGGATTCCAGTTTTTGTCCTCATATATTTCTTTCACATAAGTCTTTTTTTTACTATGCGAAAAAAGCTACATAATACTCTGCTCAAAACATTCAAAGGAACACTTCTATTAAGCAGCGTGCAGAAGCAACTACGAATAATATGGACAAAATCGCTATACGTGATCGTTAAAAGACGGTTTATTTAACAATAGAATGCATTTTCGAAACAACTGGTGAAGAAACATAAAGAACAAACAAGAAAATGCAGGACCCTGCCTAAAACAAAGTGAAATGTCCTTTGGAGGTTGTGAGGAGAATGCCCTGTTTCTTCCAGGGATCAGTTTTTGCACCATTCAGTAATGTGTATGCCTACCAAGGGCTGCAATAACCTCTATGCACCTTCGAGGCATGCTCCGTATCAGTCGACGGATGTGATCTTGGGGAAGCCGATCCCTTTCCTCAGTAAGTGCCTGGATGAGCTGTTGCAGTATTTCTGGAGCTGAAGGGCGGTGTCAAATTCGCTTGTCAAGCATGTCCCAAAGATGTTCAAGGGGATTTAAGTCTGGACTCATTGCAGGCCAACTCATGGTCTAAATGCCATGCATCCGTAGGAAGTCTTGAGTGATAGCTGCAGTGTGTGGACGAGCATTATCCTGCATCAGAAGGAATCCAAGCCCCATGCCATGTGCAAGCAACAATCACATGTTCTTCCAGAATGTCACGAATGTAAACGTCAGCGGTCATTCGCCCTCGGACGACCACAAGATCCGTTCGATGGTCTATTGAGATGTCAGCCCAAACCATAATGGAACAAATCCCATTCGGTCAGTCTCACAGACTGTTGCGTCGGTGTTTCACTCACCACGTCATCTCCAGACACGTAGACGGACATCACAGCGGGTCAGGCGGAATGTTGTCTCATCTGTGAAGAGAACAGAACGCCAGTGGCGAAGCTGCCAGGTGACATGTTGATGTGCAAACTCTGGTCGCACCTGTATGTGCTGGCGGGTTAGCCTAGGCACTCCATTTGGTCGTCTGGCTCTCAAGCCAACTTCATATAATCTGTTCCGGATTGTTTGATCTGAAACAGCAACTCCAGTTGACATCTGCAGGTCATTTCTCAGGTCTCTGGCCGTTGAGGTTCTTCGGCGCAGGGCACAAGTCCGCACCTAACGATCTTGATTGGCGATTGTTGAGCGTCGGCGACCTTGCCCAGCTCTTCGTGTGTACTGGCCAGTCGCCTGGAATCGTGTCCACAGTCGGAAAATGACGGAAGAGGACACATTGAGGGCATTTGCCACAGTCCGAAATGATTGACCCGTTTGGAGCAATGTTACGGCTCTTGCAGCTTCTACTGCTTCAAGATGCCTTCGTGGCATGTCAGAGCACTAACAACAACGTTCCAGGAATGCCTGCACCTTCTAATGTTCGACCGTTATCTCCAAGCAAAGAGTGTACTGGCATGTAACCATTTTGTTTTCCGGGGGGTTATATTGCTATGCAAATTTCTCAGAACATCTGGCAGCAAAATGTGTTGGCTTCAACCATTTCCTATGAGGGAGATAGTAGGTTTCATGTAGCAGAAGATGAAATTGCTAAAAAGTATTATTTACGCCCTCTGTAGGAGATTCTACAAGTGTTCCTTTAATTGTTTTGAGCAGTGTAAATTAGATCTAGTATTGGCCTACCACTGTCTAAGAGTGAAGGCCTTTGTTTTCGTTTCAGAAACTCAAAAATTTTTTTTTGCTGAAATCGACATAAAAATTCATGATTCGCAAAGATATGTTGAAATTTTGAATAAAAAATTTTCCGTCTGTACGTATGTGACCAATTTTGTGCAGCTAACTCCTCTGAAACGGCAAATAGCCGAGCCAAATAAAAATTATACATACTTAAAGGATTCCTTAACTTGTGCCTTAGCGTAAATTTTATGTCAATTGGGTGAGACTTTTTCGAGATATTAATTATTTTCTAAAAATTAATAAATGGCTGTAGCGTTCAAACGAGCAAACCAAACTCAATAAACTTGACATGTACGTACTCCTCTCATTAAGGCGAATTTTGTTTTTGCAAATGACTTGTTTGGCTGTGATGAGCCGTTTTGGAGTTATTTACTATCCCCTCCCCCAAGAACCCCCGCGTCAATTTTTTTTTATTTTTTTAAATTTTTTTTTTATTTTTTAGAAATTCAGACAGTGGGGCTCTTAAACTATACATTGATCAATTTTTATGGAAATGGGCTAAGCTTTCTTAGAGAAATTATTTTTTTTTTTGAAAAAATGAAGAAATGGCAGAAACATTCATTTCAAACCTTCAAATACAATATAAACGACATGAAGAGCTTCCTCTTATTGAAAAATACAATTTTCTTTTTGACGTAGAATCCAATATTTTTCAATAGACACAGACAATGCCTCCACAGGAACGCTGCCCCCAAAAGTTTACTTATGCACTAAAAAATTTTGAATTTTTGAAATTCTGACTTCGGATTCTTATTATAGACCATTAAATATAGAATAGGAATGTCTGTAAGACCCACACTCTATCTCTTTGTCTTCATCGATAAAATTGGGTTCAAAACTTTAAAAGTTCCACATTTACAGGGCCTCTATTTCCTAAACGGCTGGATCAATTGAAAAACAAAACGAATAAAACATTTCTCAAATATTGTGTACAATCTGAATATACAATTAAAATAAGGGTTTCTATTTAAGATTTCAAAGTTACCCTTCCCTCGAGCCCACCTCACAAGGAGGGGGGTAATTTTTTAACTAATGAATTTCCCCCGCGAAATAATTCACTTTTGATTTTGGACATTTTTTCGTACAATGTTTAGTTTTCGAGATATTCAGTTGTCTCAAGATAAATGCCTCACCCTGTATATGCGACAGTTTGGGACACGGAATTCATATTCCCTTCTATATTCATAAACAATGAATTTGGATATTCGTGTAGCCTAATGTTTGTGATAGATTTTATTTTGAGAAGGACTTGAAGCACCCAGATAACAGAAGTGTGATATCTGAGGTTCATCACTTTCATCAGTCCTGTGTGAAGGATTTTATGCTGTGTAGAACAAATACAAAGCTATTCAAAAATATGTTATTATAAGTTATAGGAGAGCAGGCGTTTTTGCAATTTTTTGAAATGTAACTCTTTAACAAATGTGAACCTATACTGACAGACTGGTCTAACTATAGACGACTGATCGACGCTGATATCAATGATATTTGTATTGTTAAAGCTTTGCACAATGGTGTAGTGAGATCTATACTAAGAAGTGTTTACTGTGATTGGCCAGATTATTATGATCACCTGATGTTTGCAGGCAAATTAGCTATGATTTCGCGCTGAAGTTGCTAAAGAACCGGACTAGTGTAAACAGGCAAGCAGGTTGTTTACCACGACATTGGAAGTGATTTGTTTCAGAAGATTATAGGTAAACGACGCGATTTAGCAGCATTTGATGATTGTTGGCGCCCGGAGCCATGGAGATTATATCAGCAAAACGGCTGCAAGATCAGCTGCTGTTAAATTGTTACAGACTGGATTGGACTGTCTGCCGGAAAACTGGATCTGAACGTGCCAGTTGTGGCCATCAATGTTCGGGCAGAAAGGAGAGTGGCAAGACAGGTACAAGACAACAGAAGGGCAACAGCGCATCAAATTACCGCATCAAATTACCGCAGATCTTTATCAGGGATCCTCTCAAATGATCTCTGAACGCACTGTTCGCCATACACTGCATAGTATGGAATATGGGAGCCGAATGCCAGTTCGAACACATTTGCCATCTGCAGTTAAGAAGATAAAACGTCTCTAATTCGCGCAGGAACACAAGGATTGGACAGTTGAGCATCGGAATAAAGTCATGTGGTCTGATGAGCCACGTTTTCAGTTGCATCTTGCAGATAACAGAATGAGAATTTGATGAAAACTGCATGAAAGCATGGACCCCAAATGCATGAGTACAATGGTTGAAGCTCGTGGGGGCAGTCATGGTTTGGGGCATATTTTCCTGGCCCAATATGGGTCCTTTTATGTGCAGTAAACGTCTGAATATCAGAACATATCTAAGTATGTTTGCTGATCAAGTTCATGCAATGATGGTGTATCGTAATGGAGATGGCTTCTTCCAACTTGACAAGGTGGCATGCCACGCTACTCGTATTTTGCAGGAATTTTTTTGCTACTGAATGTATGCTTTAACCCCTATATTGATTCGACAATTGAAAATGATAGTGATGATAATTCTAGTAAATCAAAATAATATAAAAAATTATATCTGGGGCAATTGTCCGAGAAAGTAAAACAAGGGCAAATGTCCACAATTGAAACCCAGAATAAAGAGGTATGTGGATAATCGTAATTAAATATAAAGAAGGGCTCTTTTACCATTACAAAAGTAATAAAAAATATAACAAAAACAAAAATAACGGAAAAATACAACCTGGAAGCGCTTTTCGAGAGCAAACCTAAATTAAATTCGGCCTATTTGGTTTCAAAACATTTGGCCAAATTTATCAAATCTTTAAAACTGTCTAATTTCGACAGTTCAGTCATCAATAGTACTGACTTGGTCCAAAAACACAAGAATGAGACTATTAAAGAAGGCGAGATTTTAGTTTCTTTCGACATTGTATCATTATTTCCTAGCGTTCCCATTCCGGAAACTCTCGAATTCCTCAAAGATATTCTTGTCAAAAACAAGATCCCCAAGAATAAGAGCGATGAATGCATAGCGTTAACTAAACTTTGTGTAAATAATAACGTCTTCCAATTCAACAATCAGTTTTATAAAATGATAGATGGTACACCGATGGGATCATGTCTCAGCCCTATTCTTGCTGAAGTTTTGAAGACATTCTTAAGGATTCTAATTTTTACTTTCCCGACATCTGGTTCCGTTACATAGACGATCTTTTCACAGTTTTTGACACGAACTCCTGTGACGTTAATGCATTCATTAATCACATCAGTAGTTTCTTCCCTTCTATCAAGTTTACTTGTGAAGTTGAAGAAAACAATAAATTACCGTTCTTGGATTTAGTAATAATTAGGAATAATCACTCCCTGTATTTTGATATTCATAGGAAACCCTCCAATCACCTTAGCTACATTCCCATCAAATCAAGCCATCCTTGGACCCAAAAAGTTTCAGCTTTTATTTTCATGTTGGATAGGGCACTCAATATCCCATTAAACAATATTTCATTCAAACAAGAGATTGATTTGATTAAAAAAATAGCCGAGAAAAACGGGTACAACTCGAAAATGATTGACGATCTTTTGAGGAAGAGGAAGTTCAAAAAATTTCTGTCAGACATAACCACTCTACATTCCATCAAAGATAAGTATAGAACCATATCCGTTCCTTACAATAAACTACTTATTAAAAATTTAAATTCAATTTTCAAACAATATAACATTTCTCTTTCTGTCAGCAACCCCAACCAAATACGAAACTTGCTGGGCAACCCCAAAGATAAGGTACCGGATATACAAAAGTCAGGCATCTACGTCATCCACTGTTCGCAATGTCTTAAGCTTTACAAAGATCAGACCAAACGCAGTTTATCCACCAGATTTAAGGAACACCTCGACCACAGAAGATTCGGTAGATGCAGTCTATCAGCCATAGCCAAACATTCAATAGAGACGGGTCACGATTTTTCCATCGACAACTTAAAACTGTTACAATCTATCAATAAAAAACGCTTGCTAGATGCTTTCGAGAGCATGGCTATCCATAAATCCAAGAACAACACGTTATTAAACTCCGACTTAGGCCCTATTGGTGATTCCCCTCTAATTCAGTGGTGGTCTCAATTAGCCAACCAATAATATTGTTTTTATTTCTTTTCTATTATTGGTCTGCCTTGTATTTCTCTCGCTATATAAACCGCTTTCTTCGGTTTCTAATCAGTTCACTTTGGGTTGTCCACGTGTTCTCCTTGGTTTCTGCCGAATGATGAGAGCTTTGCTTTCGAAAAGCGCTTCCAGGTTGTATTTTTCCATTATTTTTGTTTTTGTTATATTCTTTATTACTTTTGTTTTGGTAAAAGAGCCCTTCTTTATACTTAAGAAAATGATAGTAAGGCGAGATTGTTGTGATCGCCACGAACGACGACGAACCTGGCTTATGTGGCCCCCATAATGACCAAATCTCAATCCAATTAAGCATTTGTGGGAGAAAGTTGAAAGAGCCATCAGACAGGTGGTCCCAAAACAACAAATTTCACACAAAGGACAGTGCTATTCATCAGGCAAAGACTGTTATGACAGCCTATAAGAAGCGGGGAAAGACATCATCTTGGAAGCACAACATTGCCCGAAAGTCGAAGCTCACTGATAGAGACTGAAGGGGTTTGAAGCGGATTGTGGCCAGAAAGCACAAGACAACAGCATTCATGGTGTCAGATTCCTCGCATCACCTTTCAACATCTCGTGGGGTAAATGCGAATCGCCGCAGTATTGGTGGCCCAACGAAATACTGATGGGATGGTCATAATAATCTGGCCACTCAGTGTATATTCATCCTAAAGTGTCGATATCTGATATGGAAATGTTGTTGTTCAGTGCGATAATGAAATATTCACCAACAACTAGACCAGTCAGTGACAACATGGAGGTGGATACTAATATTGCAATTATGACAGTTAGCATTTTCAATGTAGATGCTACATAAAATTTATATGCTCTTAGCTTTATGAAAAAACATTTTAATTTAGATTTCAAATCCATCGAACCACCTATTACATTGGGTGGCAGTACTATAAATTTGATGCTGCGCGAAATATCGGTTCCTGTCTGTTGCCATTTCTAAACGTGCTAAAGGTTAACAGTGTATCCGTTCATGTTAATTAATTGAATCCATGTACTGCAGTTGATTGCAGAATCATTTTAGAATAAAACGTTATTAACAAAAGATGTTCAAATTGATCCGCTCTAACGTTTGGTGGTGTAATTTTGAAACACCCTGTATAAGAAAGTAAACTGGACTTTGACCAGAGTAGAACTGGTACTTCCGTTTGGAATTTTGAAAAATTTTCTTAACAAAGGTTGTTTAAAATTAGCTTCTAAACACTTTTGCATATTTACAAATTTTTCTATTCCGTCTTATTTCGCCTATATTAGCAAAAAACTGGATTTTGACAAGAGTAAAACTCGTACTTCCGGTTGGAATTTTGAAAAACTTTCTTAACAAAAGTTGTTTATAATTGTAATTGTAACACTTTTCAATTCTATCAAAATTTTCATAAACGCAATGGTTAACGAGATATTTCAAAATTTATATTTTGACGCAAGAGTAAACTGATACTTTCGGTTCACCGATTCCACTGGAAAACTAATCAGACCTCCCAAGGAAGATTATAATCTTAAGTTTAAAGTTTGGTCTCG
This sequence comes from Rhysida immarginata, assembly GCA_023313115.1. Classification (NCBI taxonomy): domain Eukaryota; kingdom Metazoa; phylum Arthropoda; class Chilopoda; order Scolopendromorpha; family Scolopendridae; genus Rhysida; species Rhysida immarginata. The sequence goes on from JAHWFO010037498.1 coordinate 225,914, forward strand.
ATAGCTTTAGCCGTTTGGACGCTATCGTGGACACACACACACACACACACACACACACACACACACAGACACACAGACATTTTCCAGAAATTACTTTTTCGTAATCTAGGGGCCCTAAAACGTATAGATCAGTGAAAATCTGGAGGTCGAAATTTTTCGTGATTACAATACTTCCTTATACTATGTATAAAAAGTAAAACAGATTTTGAAAAAGTTACTTATAAGAATGCGCCCTTGGTCTGTGCGTTTATCCTTCCCTCCGCCCGGCCATCCACCGTTTGCACGATAACTTGAAAACGGATTAACTTTTTCAAATTCTATTTTCAGAAATATGACCACCAAAGTCGAATTCACGTGCTAAGATAACGACTTTAAAGAATACCAAGATAAAGGCATGTCATATAATAATCGATTTGTCAAAAATGAATATATTGTTACTTTCTGTTCATCTTTTAAGCATTATTGACATCGGCACGCGCACGTGAAATCGCTTTGTCGACGCACGATTGCTCAAGTGCTCATAAATATATCATTAGTAGCGGAAGAATGGAGCTAGTTATTATTTTTATTTTGTCCGTCCGTCACCTTCATAAATTTCTCCATTTTTTGAGGTAGAAGGTTGAAATTCGGGATGTATCTTACTATGGTCATGTCCACCTTCAATATTTAATTTGGTTTTGATTGGCGCACTGGGGTCGAAATTACGGGGTTGGGATTCAGAGAGGACAAAAGATCTATGTGCTATTTAGGTACGTAAAGGAGTGAAATTCAGTATACAGATTTCTCTAGGCAAGATCTAAATTTCTATGAACTTTAGGCCCAATTGTTCCAGTGGGTTCGGAATTGCGGGGGTGGCAGTCACTTCGTCGTTAGAACTATGGCAACATATGGCATGTGATATGTCATTCCATCGGAAATGATGAGAAGGGAAAGAAGGTACGAGCTCTTTTAGAATTTCTACACATTACGTTCGAGAAAATCAATTTTTTGATTAAAAATTTGGGAGGGGGGGAGGTAAAAAGTGCAGAGAAAGGCGTAAAAATTGATGACCGCAGGGTCAGCTATTTGCCTTATCCTAATCAGGTGGGGAGGGGGGGTAAGTTCTTGTTAATAAATGTATAAATGTATTTCTGGTCTTCACTGCTAAAGTTTTTCCTTGTAATGTTTACAAAATTTTATTTAACTTGATTTTCTGTGTCCGGGTCAAATCTTGTAATCAATATTAAACCAACTTCCGGAGAAGCCAGAGAGCTGAAACTTGATACACACACACAGATACACACACACACTCACTGGAACGCATTCTAAGGCAAAAATTATTTTCAGTCTTCTCTCCAGAGGTCGGCAACTTTGGTTGACGATTTGCGGAGGGACGATTGTTATACGAATTGCTTAATTGTTAGACCAAACAATTAATTTTACATATTGTTGACGCCGGCATGAAGAGATATAATAATAAAACATTATAAAAGCGTGGTTTGCAGAAAAAAAAAACCATTTTTCCGAGGAGAAAAACTTCTCTGGCAAAGTTGTAACGAGGCTTTGGACGTTAAGTCACATCAATCATATCTGTGGTAGTATAGGACATTTAATCATCTAATTCAATAATTTATTTGATCTTGTTTTTTTTTAATTCCAATAATTCCAAATGGAAACTTAATTAAATATTAATAATAGACTTAATATATTTTCCATTCTATCCATCACTGCATAATAAATGAAAGCAAGAATCTTGGAATGAGTGCTCTTAAAGTAGCTATAACAAATAGATTTGTATTCTATTCGATTTAGTTTTCATTAAAATTTCAATGAAATAATGGTGAATATTTTTTTTAGCTTAAAATTTATTGTCCTAGGAATTGAATTGCACCCAGACACAATATTGTATCGTCACCTGTAGATAATTTGCAGATTTTGAAATATGAAATTGTAATTCTTTCTTCAGTTTTTAAAAATTCCGGTAAGAATTGAGTAATTTTTCTAAAATTGTTTCTCCAAAGTTAATCTAAATAGATGCTCCTTAGTTTATTTATCTACGCCAGAGATCGATGTTTCCCCACTCCTATTCAGTTTCATCTGATATACAGCAAAGTGCCCTTCAGGGGTTGTGATGACAAGTAAGTGACTGGAAAATTAAATTTACTTATTGGACTAGTGAATTTAATTTTCAACTCACTTAAACATTAACTGATCGCAAAAATACAAGTTACAGTTTTAAGATGGAATGAAAATAAAGAAGGACGCTGGTCGCTTAATAAGAATTATATATAGCGTTGATTAACATTTTTGCAGAGAATAATTTTGTCGTCTTTAAATACTTCCAGAAGAAGAACTATTTCAAGAACATAATAAACGAAGTATTTCTCTTTAATTTTACATAGAGTGTTACAGATCATATAAATAAATAAAAGACTTTCATTAATATCTTAATGATTGATTATTGCCTACAAAAAAATTCAGTTACATTCTGTAAAAGATCCAGCCGAAAATTGCTGAAACTCTCAAAGAACGACATGTATATAATCAAATTATTCTTTCCAATAAACCTAATGAAAATTAATTTCCAAGTATTACTACAAAAAATGCTTCTATCCTTTTTTTGGTTAGCGAAAAATTAATTCTCTTGCTGGTTTGATTTTCGCAAAACACAATGGTTTCAATTGCCAAGTCTTTTGATTTTTAAAGTTCATTTCGGAAAGACTGTATAAACGAGAGAAACCTACACTGGGAAAATTTCTTATTCTTAAATATGTTAATTTTCTGGGATAGAATTGCGAAAAAGTAGAAGGTAATTAAATTACTGGGTGTATAATTGATATTTACATTTTCTTTCATTCAACTGTGATTAAAAATGCTCTACAGCCAGAAGGGCTTTTCTAGGAACTTTCTTTCATTTTCCGAGAGTGAGGGGATTTCTAATGTAATTAACGAAGATAATAATTGAATTTAAAGTTTTGAACTCACTTGCGATAACGGTATTTATTGAAAAAATTTTGATATTTAACAACATGAAACTCTGCATCAACAATTTTTTCCTTTGCTTATTTTTGTCTCTCAGAATTAACTCAATTACAGTTATTTAAAAAAAAACCTCAATACAAAATTGCAAAACGTAATTATTAAAATGTAATCCAAAACATGTCGTTAAGTGTAAAGTCAAAGGGCAGTGAAAAAATAATCTCGACATTATGAACGTATAGAATTTTTATTTTAAATTATGTTTTTACAGAAGTACTTATAAGAGTTTGGAAAACAACAATAGCAAAAACTCAGTTCAATGTGCTTCGGCTAAAACTATATATAACATGGGAATAAAACTGGTTTATTGAAGGCCGAAGAGATCGGCGCATAAGAGCTATTTTTGTTAACTCTATATTTGATGTTAACTCTATATTTGAATAAGTACAATTTATGTTAGCGTTGACTTCGTTGAATGATTATGAGCCTAAATAACATTTGCAGCCTTTCAGAGTTAGGTTCTTTGCAATGTTTTTAGCTTTTTCAGTACTTTTTAGACATTCGTCTCTATTTTAATCTCAATGGTGCAATGAGGCCATCATGATTATTACATCATGATCAACTGTAAAGAACCATATCTGGGATTTGGGAATTTGCGTATCTCTATTGGAAATCTGAACGCTCAAAGAATGAGCCAAATCTACAAAAAGAGTTTGCTACTATGTGTTCCGATGTTGTTCGGGAAGCCATATATAAAGTAGGTTCTTCGAGAGGACAACAACCCGAAACATCGTAGTAGGATGTGCACGCAATGGAAGGCACAACATGAATTGCACAGTTAGATTGGCCATCTCAGTCACCTGATGCCAACCCCATAGAAAATGTGGGCTGACATGAAACATCGAACCAAAACCTTCGCAGGAAACGCACCTGCAGTTTGAACCACCTGCATGGACAAATTCGACAGATTGGGAAGTCTTTATCTCTAGAGTTTGCTGTCAGCTGAGTAGAAAGCATGCCCCAGAGATCTCTAGCCATTATCAACAACGACGGCTATTGGACCACTTTCCAATATACAGGATGATTATAATTAAAGTTTAATTTTCAAAACGCTATAAAAAAAGAACCACTTAGTAGAATGACGTCCAATTGGAAGGGAATGTTATTGAAGAAGGGGGAAACTTATGGCATAAGAAAAAAAAGTAGGTCCAAATTTTAGCAACAGATGGCGCTGTAAAAGTCAGAATATGTAAATGAAAATACCTGTCAGTGTTCAGTGCTCCGATTGCAAATTTAGCGGAATTGAAGGCGGAGACATTCTGAACGTGACGCCGGAGACACTTCGATCAGTTGTAGAACATGCTGTTTCTCGATTTTAACTTGTTGCAAAGAACGCTGGACATGTTTTGCGCCAGTCTCCCGCAATTTAAAAAAACCGATTTGATGGATGCTTTGCACACTGAACAGTACAGTTGGTTCAACGTGTAACTTACACCATAGCCTTTGTTTTACGATTCATTTGTCATTTGTAGTCGAAATTCTGACGCTGACAGCGCCATCTGTTGCTAAAATTTGGACCTACTTTTTTTTTCTTATGCCATAAGCTTTCCCCCTTCTTCAATAACATTCCCTTCCAATTGGACGTCATTCTACTAAGTGGTTCTCTTTTTATAGCGTTTTGAAAATTAAACTTTAATTATAATCACCCTGTACAAGCGCCACTGTACATATACAGCGCTTTTTTTCCAGAAATAAAATTTTTTAAAGTTATAACGTACAGATTTTGCATAGAGAGACGGCACGATTCTTGCCATTGAATTAAATGACACAACTGAATTTTGGTGCAGCTCTTTTCTTGTTCGAACTAGAACGGGTTTCTTTTAAGTTACTGTATACTAAGATCACCTGAAGTGTTCAACATTAAATGTCGTATCTTTCTTTAGGTTTCTGTTTTAGTTGAAACTTTGGATTTACATTTACTATAAAGTCTAGAGATTAAGGAAAAAAATCATGAGAAAAACAATTTATCCAAATCCTATCTAAAACATTCTTTGCATTTTCTGATGAAAAAGATTAGCGGCTGCTGCTATTCACTTGAAAACATTGCAAAAATATCCCCATACAAGAAAATGAGCAAATTTCTCTGCCAATATTTATTCCAACCTCATACATTGCATAGAAACATTTTCAATGTCCAGAAATGGTGTCATTCACAAAAAGGAATTCGCCGATTATCTTCGCGTTGACACCCCGCTGAACAATGAATTTGATTACGTTATTGGATTAAAGAATTTACGTATATATATAATATAGCACTGCCGTAGGTGTTATGTGCAATGGCGTAATGTGAAGCTAATATCATTTGTGGTTCATTTGTCTTCACTAGGATCAAATAAGCAATTTGCAATCAATCGCCAGTATAATCACCTTTATCCCTGCTGTAAGGAAGAGTTAAGTTGTTTACTGCGAGCGATATTGTTTAAGAAGCAATAGACTGTGTTACTCGAGGCATCTAATATCGCTCGCAGATCATTTTTTCCCCTCCTTCTCCTTGGAGAGGAGTATTGCGCATGCTCAAATGGATCAGAAGCAATTCCTCAAGACTTATTGCCATGCAGTGCAGGGAGTCTATTGGAAAGAGTGGGCTTGCGCTTTATTGAGTCACGAAGGGAGGTCATCGAACAAAAGAAATGGAATGAAAGGAGAGAGAGAGAGAGTGAGTGAGTGAGTGCCTGTATGTGAGAAAGAGAGTCGGGAAAGGGGAAAAGGTCAAAAAAGAATTTTTTTTTAGTCTGAACCTATTTTATGTAAAACATTTAATTGTACATTAAAAATTCAATTTGTTTAGCGGATATACTATTAAAAGTAAGTGTAAGATAATATTTGGTCCGTGTGCCAAAAGAATGAATTTAAGCCTTCTTATACTTTCCAATTCGCTATGGGCGCATAATCTCAAGAGAAAATAAATTACGCGTCTTTTTTACAAAATTATTTACATTTTATGTTTGCGATCTGATCGAGATTACTTTACCGTGAGTTGTTCTTATGCAAAATGCTTAATTAACATTAGAGACTTGCATAGCGGCATCTGCTTGACGAACGTCATGTCATCTTCCGCGCATCGCGATTCTTCGAGCGGTAAAAATTAAATCTGTTTATCTTTTACCGTTTTCCGAGTAAGCATCATCCAAAGATGGCTAAATGTTGGAACACTGAGCAAGAGAATGATGGTAGATGACAGCAACTAAACAAAAATAAAGAGAAAGAATGTGCAATATTTTATAAATATTGCAATTATCATTTAATATATCAAATCTTTTGCTATGTTTATTTAATTTGGATGATTCATTTGTAAGAAATATGTTTTAGGAATGGTATTTTGATAGCTTCGATTGGAAAAAAATCTGGAATGATATTAGGGACAGTTAAATCTAAAAATATTTACGTTCTTTCAAAATGGTTGGCATTATAAAAGTAATTGTTTTCTTCATTTATTAGGATGAAGCGAGTGCACGTTACATTAGATATCCCCGAGCACGTTACATTAGATATTCCCCGACCACGTTACATTAGATATTCCTCCCATCTATGCACTTTTGCCAAAGTTCCGGCAGTTTCCGTAATGTAGTAGCAAACTGTTATTTGGGGGAGAATGAACGACAGCACTTCTGAATAGCCGCCTGAAGCTTGTTGTTGGAGGAGAACTTCTCATCGCGCACCTTCTCTTTCTTTGCATCGTACATAGCGTAGTTGCTAGGCGCAAGATCCAGCGAATAAGGGGCATGGGGCACTTGTAAGAGCCTCCAGGATGGTTTAAGTATGGTGATTGATATATGGCCATGCATTATCACGTTGGAGAAGTTCACCATTTCCCTATTCGCCATTACACTAGTTTACAAATTTTAACTTTTGTCTTTCCCCAGGAAAACTTTATATATTTTTAGGGATTTGTATGTCTACCGATGACAAATATACAGGGCGAGTCAAATTTCCCCCCTCCATAAAATTTCAAAACGAGTGGAGAAACAATAGGCAACATATAGGAAGTTAGGTACGGCTAAACAGCGGTAAAGTCAAATTTGACCTTTGATCTCGAATTTTGCTCTTTGCAACTTTGTAGAGCTCAAAACGCTGATTTTAACAAAAAAGAGAGATTAAAAATAAGCATAAAAATAATCCCATTACAACAAAATGAAATTTCCGTGCTAAACAATGGACAATGGAATGGCATCTTAGTGAACCTGTTTTCTACAACGTTTGCCTTACAGGATAAGGTGCACAGAAATGATTTTAGAACAATGTACTAGACTTATTAAGTATCAGAAACACAATTAGAAGGTATGTGGAGATCTTAAAGTAATCGGTTTATTACTGGGTTTGCAAGATGGATATACAAAGTATTCTTGTTTTTTTAAGCTTATGGGATAGCAGAGCCAGAGAACAATATTGTAATAAAAAAGTGTGGCCAGTTAGAAATGAATTTATTTCCGAAAAATGAATTTATAGTACAACCTAAAAAACTTATTTTTACCCTCCCTTAAAAAATGAGGTAAAATTTCTTTTTATAGGCTGAAAAAATTTATAAAAGCACTTAACCAATAAGGAGCTGCATTTAAGTAAATGTTTTTCCAGGGTTATCCGAAGCCAAACTTATAAAAGGCATAACAAAACAGAAAAATTTTAAATGATAACAAATTTGAAAACTGTTTTAAATAATATGTGAGATTGAAAGGCTGTATGGACATCTTTTAGAAGGGCAGTAAACGAATTATTGGGAAATAAAAAAAAAGTGAGAACTATAGACAACCTGTTTCCAAATTTTTAGTTAATTACCCCAAAATAAGTGTTAATATGTCTTAAAAAATCCACTTTCTGGATTCACATCTGATTTTTTTCCTGAGAATAAGGAAGCATGAGTGTACAAGGTAAACGTTTTCTTCAGGGCTTACAGGTAGGTTGGTTTGTTTGGTATTAACGTCCTTTTCAACTGCCATGGTCATTTCAGGATGGCGTTATAGGGGCCGCAAATTTTGCCTCGCAAGGGTTCTTTAACGTGCAGCCGGCAAACGACTACACGGGACCAACGGCTTTACTTCCCTTCCGAACGTTGGGAAAAAATCCTCGTCGTCCTCGGACGGGGTCGTACCCGCGTCCTCGGTCAGGGCTTACAGTTCCTTTTGAAGTTGGATATAGTTGGATACTATCTAACCCAAAATTGTGGACAAAAATTGACTTTCATCATCATTATTATTTTATTATTAATTTTATATTTTAAAATTTTCAAAATTTTATTTAATTATTTTTATATTAAAGTAAGGAAGTTAAATGTTTATATCGCATGTTCATTCCAATATAAAATTCAACTTGCAGAAATTAAAATATATTTTGCAAAATAAAAAATGCGGCTTATAAAATTAAAAATGGAGTACGCGAAATAAAAAATGTGATTTGCAAAATATAAAATGCTATTTTGCGATATACAAATTCAACTTGTGAAATACAGTTTTTTAGAAATAATTAAATGGGTTTTTCGAAATAAATAATGCAGTATCAGAATTAAACATGCATTTTACTTTTATTTTTATTTTAAATAAGCAGCCTACATCATATTTAATAAGTATTTTATTATATATTATAATAAGTATATAATAAGTATTTTATTATAAATAAGTATCTCAAATAATCTCCGAAGATTATCTACCACCGTTAACTGTTAACAAAGAAGATGTTGTAAATGCTGTAAAGCAGATAAGGCCCAAGACTTCACCTGGCTCTGACAGAATCCGTATGTTTATCGTCAAAGGATGTCTGCCAGTGCTAGTGGATATCATCGTATGGATATACAACATGTCGATTTCTTCGAGAACTTTCCCAAGAGATTAGAAGAAAGGAATAGTAGTCCCAATCTTCAAGACTGGTAACAAACAAGCAGTTAATAATTACAGACCGGTGTGCATTCTAAATGCAATAGCCAAGATTTTTGAAAAGATAATATTCCTTTATCTTAATTAATTTAATTCATATTACACTTCGAAATTTTGTCCTGAACAATATGGCTTTATTAAAAAACGCCCTGTCACGAACAACCTTTTGACATGGCTTGATCATGTTTCTTCAGAAGTGCAAAAAGAAGACAGGTTGATATTATTTATTTCGATCTCTCACGTGCATTTGATTCTGTTTGTCATATCAGACTGCTTCAAAAACTTGAAATATATGCCATTTGTTCTGACTTCATAAAATTTCTGACATCTTACCTTGATGCTCGTGAAAACGTTGTGCGTGTGAATGGGTATTCATCTAAACCTTTTTTAGCCCCTTCAGGGGTACCGCAAGGTTCTATCCTTGGTTCTCTCTTGTTCAACATTTATATTACTAACCTGGTCTCACATATAAGATCATCTCGAATTCTGCTTTTTGCAGATGACTTCAAATTATTTCGACGTATATGTGAATCTTCAGACTCTGTGTTGCTTCAGGAAGATATTGATAGAGTGCTCGAATGGTGTGAAACAACCTTTTAAAAGTCAACCCAACTAAAACGAGAGTTGTAATTTACTCTTGATTAACTCATTCTTTTAATAGACCCAAGTGCTTTACCGTTTTATTTAAAACTCTTGTCATCCCACGTCTTCTTTTCTGTTCCTGTGTGTGGAATCATTTAACACAAACTGATATTAAAACATTCCACAGTGTGTTTTCACGCTTTTGTAAAATTATTTTCAGACGCCATTTTACACATCTTATGGACTTTAACATAGACAACATACTTAAAGAAGTTCGTTGCCTTCATTTATCTCAATTCATAACTAGGAATGATCTAGATTTTCTGTACAAAGCTATTTTCATAATATCATTGATTCCCCAAGTTTTCTCATTGCTTTTAACTTAAATGCTTCCATATATCAAACACGATGTAAAAATATTTGCTATGTTCAGAAATACAATTCAATTAATCCGTTTACCAGATTATTCTTAAAGTATAACAAACTGAGTGATTTTGTAGACATCTTTAACTCTAACTATTATGCTTTTTATAATGAACTCTTAAACTACTTTGATAATATGTCAACGAGCAATTTTTAGCTCTTTGTCTATTTCACATGTACTGTAACTGATTTTTTATTTAACTGTATGAATTGATTACCTCTTATTTGCTTTGTCTTTGTTTAGTTTCTTATGTTCTGTTTACCTCCGTTAATGATTACTTGTATCCATCTTCAAATTTTCTGTCTTATTTTATTTTATTTTATTTTATTTCATTTTGTTTTTTTAGTGTGTTCGTTATTAAAGGTTTATTTTCAACTTAAAACAAATAAAATTGAAATTGAAATAATGTACCAGGCCGGAGTCCGTATGGTCAGAGACCCACGTGTTAGCCCCCCGCGGGCACTACAAACAGAAACCAATATAAATTTGAGTTAATAATAATACAAATAATGTTGGTTACAGGAAAGAGAAAAATCAAAACAAGAACATACAAATTACGTAACAATCTTTAGTGATTTAGCTGAAACTGCTAAAAAACAAAACAAAAAAAACACAGATTAATTTAACTATACATAAAGCGTAAACTGAAAACAACAAAGCATAATCGTGAGCAACCATATCGACCGAGACATTGTATCATAAAATAAAGCCTTAATTTGAAAAAAAAATAATAACATTACAAGACAAATGAATACATGTCTGTAATTTATTATAAATTATACAAAACAAGTATAAGTATCATTACAAGGAGATGAGGTATGCATCTTAAGGTTAATGACAACTATATTTGGCAGAATTAAAACTGCAGCTTGTGAAATAAAAAATGTTTTTTGCAAAACATAAAATGTATTTTGCGAAATAAAAAATGCAGCGTGTGGAATTTTCAAATCACTTTGGCAAAATAAAATTGTGTTAAAATATGGGAGATTAACAAAGTGGATAAAAAGAATAAAATGTTGGAGAAGGTATACTTCTTATCCCGCATACTAATCCTCTGTAATATATTCCAAGTGAACCAACAAACTGGAAATCAATGTCTTACCATCTATTTATCCTCGACTTTTTAAGCCACAATTTTTATCCCTTGTTTTTTTACCCTAACTTTTATCCCGACTTGTAACCCTCATTTTTATCCCCAACGTGTACCTCTATTTTTTGGCCCCACTTTTTATCTTCTACTTTTTAACCCCACTTTTTTATCAGTTTAAACTCTACGGATTACCCCTTTTTTCTCCCAATTTTATATTCCGCACAATGACTACGTAGAGTGGAATGAGTGTGGATAAAAACAGGAGATATAGTGGAAGGGAAAGTGTGGAATAAAAACAGCAGAAAATAAAAGAGGGGCTAAAATATGGGAATATGCGTTAGAATAACAATGAAAATTAAAGAAAACAGGGTAATGTGGAAAAAAAGTGTGCACGCCAGTGGATATCAGCACATTTCGGTGATTTTTGGGCGCTAAAAGTGACAAAATTCTTTAAGACATATGATTAAATTAAAAATTCCGATTTTTAAGAGAAAAAAAAATACTTTTATCGCCAAAGCAGATTAAAGGAGCACATTTTCGTGATGTGTCTTTTCCCGAATATTTAATTTTGGGGAGACTACTTCTGTATTAGTGTTTGTCACGGAATTCGAATATCAGCACGAATTCCGATGACATTGGCGTTCGTTTTCGCTCTCGAATCTTTTACCATTCGAAGAAGAGGGCGAGGCGACGTCAGCAACGCTGTCAAAACCATCAGCACGCCCGGACCAATGAGAGCGAGGATTGCGATCTGCGCGGGATATTCGGAAAAAGCCAAGAGAGAAGAAAAAAGAGTGATCGGCGGCCGAAAGAAGGACTCAGCGCCGGAGTTCTGGCTCGAGAAATCTCGTCAGCGGGGTAATGAACTTTTGACTATCAGCCGGCTAGAAGGAGAAGGAAAGCGGTCCTCCTGCTTCTCAGCAAACCCGTCGAAGTGCGTGAATGCATCGAAGGCAGAGAGTACGCCGTGCAGGAAAGTGAGCGTGGCGGAGGTTTCGCCGACGTGGCAACGGGAGAACGATGCCGGCAGCTTGTCCCCGCAGCCGTATGTTCCCCAGACGCCGCGAAGGTTTATCAGATCCATGAACGACCGAACTTCAGCGCTTGTAAGTGCATTTTTCTTAGTCGGCATCAATGCCAATTTAATTGAAACGTGCTTTAACAAACTCTGCTATCGTGAGCTACGATATGAGACGCCCGTACGCGGGTTGTGGCCGTTCGGCATGGTGGCTTATTTTCGCCAGGAATTAGATTTTACGATAACCCAACATCTCGCTCTGAAAACCAGCCCGTCACCTTAGCCTTCTGTTGTTCTTTCCGTGTTCCTTTATATCGTTAAGAAATGCTTAGTTTTAAGGAATTTGTTTTACAAGGAAAGAAATTGTTGTGTGATGGCTTATTACTAATTTCGCATTTTGTTGTGATTGAATTTTTAGTGTTCAAACTGGTTTAACCGTGTCAACTAACGTATAAGGACTACCACCGGATTTAACTTTTTCTTTTGTGAATTTATTATGTGTTTCTTGTTGTATTCAGCTGTTAGGGGCTGCAACCGAACGTAGACTTTATTTATCACTTAAGTGACTTTGAACTCTAGTGCGTTTCGAGCAATGTGCTCGCTCAATTTATGATCTTTATACATGTGTGATTAATGTAATTTGTGTTTCAAAGAAATTTTAGCTTAAGCTATATCCTTGGGTTTGTAATAGGCTTAAGTTATTGTGCATTTCTTTATTTTAGCGTATCATTTGCTAAGAGTAAATTGTCGCTACTGTGTTATTCATTACAACTGCAATGGGAATAATGTATGTAGGTAGATAAGCGACTCTCTTCGGCAAATTGGATGTGAATGATATACCGGGTGGTCATAAATTATTGAGCGCATTTTGACAGTGAATATTTTATTAACCAAGAAATGTACACACTTCTTGTGAACATCATTGAAAAGTACAACTCAAACAGTTTGTCAGGTGTCACTATCACCACCAGGCGGCAGCACTGTTTGGCGTAGGAACACAAAACGCGAAAATGGCGACCGTGCAGCAGAAAGCAATGTGCGTTCTTTGGTTTCACGAGCAGAAATCCGTGATAGCAGTTCAACGGCAATTCCGCTTGGAATATGGACAACCTGCTCCTGGAAAGGATTCCATAAAGCGGTGGTATCAGCAGTTTAAAAACACTGGAAGCGTAGCCCACAAGAAAGGTGCTGGTAGGCCTACCGTCAGTGAGGAAGTCATTGAGAAGGTGCGAGATGCGTTCCAACGGAGCCCTACGAAGTCAACTCGGCGCGCCAGCTTGGAATTGCGAGTCCCACGATCTACGGTGATGAAAGTGATGCATAAGCGTTTGAAATTGTATGCCTACAAAGTTCAGATTGTTCAGGAACTAAAGCCCGACGATAAACCGCAACGGTTTGCATTCGCGGAGCTCATTCTGCACAAAATTGATGTGGACAACACGTTCTTGGATAAAGTGGCTTTCTCAGATGAGTCAACATTTCATGTTTCCGGGCGTGTGAACAGACACAACTGTCGCATTTGGGGATCAGAGAACATGTCCGTGAACTGAAGTCCGTGAACATGTTAGAGACAGTCCAAAGGTCAATGTGTGGTGCGCGTTGACTGTCAATGAAGTGATTGGACCATTCTTCTTCACAGAGCAGTCGGTGAATAGCCTCCGCGATCTCCTGACATCACACCACTCGATTTTTTCTTGTGGGGATATGTAAAGGACCGCGTGTACTCCAGCAAAGTGCGTGATCTTGATGAATTGAAGGAAAGGATTGTGGCCGTCATTGCAACAGTGACACCTGAAATGCTGCGGAATACATGGCGTGAAATCGAATATCGAATGGATATTCTGCGAGTCACTGCAGGAGCACACGTGGAAGTGCTGTAACTTCGGAATATTACGGAAAAAAACTGTTTGAGTTGTACTTTTCAATGCTTCTTAATAACGAACGCGGATACTCAAGCTGTATTAGGCCTACTCCCTGCACTAACTTTTCATTTTTCGACTTCTTAATTACGGACATACTTTCACTTTCGATTTTAAACATGAAACATGAATGGTGAAATATTCGCAACATATAGGTTAAAAAGAGCTTCTCTTGCTTGCGTATGGTCTCTGCTTACGTAAATAAACCCATTCTTTCAATAAGTAGCCTAAATTCATATGTGAATCATCACGTAGTTTCCGTATCGTTACGAATTGACAAACTAAAGTACAGTACATATGCAGCCTATTTTACTTGTTGATTTCTGGATTCATGACTGGAAAAAGAAAACCCCTCACTTTAAAAGAAAAATTGATGCTGTTCATCAACAAGAAAAGAAAAATTCTAAATAGCGAAATTTTCTGAATAACGTACTCTTTATAGTGTCCCGAAGGTGTCCGCTATTGTGAAGTTTTTTGTATCGCAAACAGCTTTTTTATTTTTTAATCCACATTTTTTACTTCGCAAACTACATTTTAAATTTTGCAAGCCACATTTTTTATTATGCAAAATACATTTTCATTTCTGCAAAATGCATTTTTATTTCTGCAAAATACAGTTTTGATTCTGTAAGCTGCATTTTTAATTCTGCATTTTATATTTTAAAAAATGGATTTTACCATTCGCAAAAAGCTGTAAAGCTGCTTGAGCAGTGATGCCAGGGATTTTGGGATGAGCATATGTCAAGACTATTGTTGGCTGATAAGAGAAAATATTTCAAATTTATACGAAAAGATGAGTAAAACGGTACCATTTTTAGTCTTTTTCAGTGTGAAAAACCTGTTTATCTGTATGTACGTATATAAAAATAGATGTTATTATACAGGGTGATCCAAAAGTCAGTAGACTTTTTAAAACCTTATAATTATAAACTATTTACAATAAAACGATGCGGTTTGCACAGAAATGCTCAGAAACACGGGAGATTTTTATTTATATTGAAGAATATTTTTTTAATATTAGTTACATTTTTGACCAAAATGGTAGCGCTAGAGTTTTAAATTCGTCTTAAATTCAGTTTCTTGAATCTTCAAAAATCGCTTGTGCCGAAGCGTTTCTAAAAGCAACGTCAAAATAACATCCTTAGAGCCAAGATAATACGCAATTAACTCATCTGCGTATTTCACCCATGATAAGATTATATTCTACATGAAACTCCAGCACCACCTTTTGGTCAAAAATGTATTAATATAAAAAATATATTTTTCATTATAAACAAAAATCACTCGTGTTTCTGAGCATTTCTGTGCAAACCGCATCGTTATATTGTAAATCTATCTATATACTAGCAGAGGACCCGGCGTTGCCCAGGATAATTATACTTGTAGGTAAGCAAAACAATCTCAAGAAGTTAAATTATAACTCCAAATTGGTTAAATAATAACCCAATCAATACAACACAGAGCGAAGGGGCTATCCATTCTAAGAAAAATCCGAAATACAGCAATTCTAGGTGATATGCCGGGAATTTATTTAACTCGGATTAAAAATGATATCCATCTTCACCACCGGGAAACATCACTGGATACTTTAGACCCAATTTTTTCTTGCCCTTGACATAGAAGCTCTTATACCCTCTTCCTCTATTCGAAACTCCCGTTGTTCAGATGGTTCCAATGCCCGTATAGCTTTTCCTGTTTTAGCTGCAGAGTTTCTCTGACCAATACTCGTTCTTTCGCTTTCCTTTCCAGGCACATAAATTTCTGCTAGTCGTCTGGATCATTGATAGGGAGCTCAAGGGAGGCACGTGTGACTCCTTTTCCTCCTCAATAGACGCTGCCTTATTTATGTCCTGTCACTGCATCGTCATTTTATGCTCATTATTAATAATTCGTGGAAACGAACATTCAATCATCGCCTTATCATCATCTCAGTTTCCGAGATATTCACATTCACACAGAATATAGTCAAAATGTATTTTTATGAAATGTTTGGAAGGATGTTTGTGGATTTGTTTTTTATACAAATCCACAGTTTTATTCCGATCTTGATGAAATTTTGCATACTTGACCTTCAAAGCATGAGAAAGGTCAGTCACTGTCTATCTCAGATTTCGAAAAAATAATAATTATTGATAAAAAAATCGATATTCATGGTTATGGCAAGCCATATTAATGATAAATATCTCATGACCCAACAATGCAAGGCAATGTCTGTGCAACAATGCTTATCAACAATGGTTTCAACACGCAATTCCCAAACACTCTACACGGACCAACAATAGATATCTCATGACAAACAATGCAAGTCAAAGTTTGTGCTTTATAAATAAGGTTAAATTTGTAACAATGAATAGAATTCCTGTTGTTCGGGCTTTTCTTAGAATTGATGGTTCTCAGAATTTAACATTTTCTTGAAAAATCTTTAAAAAATGAGCACTAACTGGAGATACGGAGGGTTGATTCAGATAAAATGAGACGACTTTGCAGTTCTGTTACGATGGTGTAATACCATGGCGCCACCATCGGTTGTGTTCGATGTGAGAACCACGTTGTTGGACCATCGCCCGGCACCGAATTTCCACTGAAGTAGGCTGAGTTTAAGGGACTCCATGGGAAGTTCGTTCCACACCTGCTGACACACTTTCCATAACCCATCAACGGTTCTTGGTCGGCGACTTCCTAACCGTCGTTTCAGGAGACCAAAACCACAGAAATCCATCGGTGATGCGTCAGGAGATTTTATAGGCACATGAGAGAAGGGAATAACTCGTATGCCCGTCTCCTGTTCCATCTTCCTGTAGTAAGCCACAGATGACTTGGCAGTGTAGCTTGATGCCTTGTCCATGTGGATCCAAACTTTTGATTGCAGGATATTACAGACGTGGAATATCCTGCCGATATATGTGGTCTATTACATTACTCTGGAAGTAAGCTGCACTAATTTTACAGTTTCCAGGAACTCGAAGAATCGTGAGCAGTCCACGTGAGCTATATCCGGCAACCACCATGAAGCCCTTTGAAAACTTTTCCTTGCACCTTCGGACAAAATTGGACTTGGCCTTGCCCCCTCTTTCGCGATAGTAAATTGCCCTGGGTTTGTAGGTGTCATCGAGGTACACCCAAACTTCAACCAAGGAGACAACCCACTTCCATCGGTCACCTGCAAGATGGTTTTCATACAGTTTTCTGGCGTTGGTGTATCGTTCCTGCACGTGCCTGGCCGACAGTCTGTGACCGCGCGCTTTATGACGTCGCTCAGCCCAAGATTGTCATGAATTATTCTGGAGACTGTTGCTTGCGAAATACCTTTCCTTGGGGCAAGACTTCTCTGTGTGGGGGGATTTTCTTTCAGCAGTTCAGACCGGATTTCTCGCACCACCTGAGCTGGGCGTGTTGGCTGGGGCTTGTTTCTGGTCTGCTGCTCTGCTCGTCCACGTTCATTAGATGGTCGCAATTTGTTCTTTTTGATTATTCGACCCACAGTAGCTTTGGATACCACAATACAATTTCGTTTGCATAATTCCACAATGCACGAAGGACTGAAGTTAGCGTCGGAAAGGCCAAACATATACCCTTCCCAAAAAGCTATGATTTTGGAAGCCATGTTTCAGCACGAAATGTCCTAAATAACAGCAACAAGTGTATACAAAGCTAATCCCCATGAATAGTAGACGAGTCATGCAAATCACATTCCGTCAAGGTCATACGCGGCGTTTAAAGTCGTCTCATTTTATCTGAATCAACCCTCCGTAACAGAAAGAGTGGAAAGACGACAGAGGAAGCAGTCCTTTAGCTCCGTGCGGTATTGAGCAAATGGTAAGTATGTCAATAGAAGAATCGGCGACCGCTAGACTACACAAAGGGATGAATGGCCAAGTTTTGCTTCAAGACATTGAGAAAAGAGTGGGAATTGCAACAGCATCAAGGTACATCTAAAATAAGATTACGTGACTAAGAAATTATTTTAGACTAGCAGTGGCATACTTGGAGAGGTCCATCCATTGTGAGCCTTTAAAGAATTTTTTTTCGAATTTTCATTCAGAATTTTTATTGTATTAATGATAAGCGTTTTCATGTGTTTATTTTTAAGATATTTCAAAATTTAATCAAAAAAACAAAGAGCCACGCCGGGGTTATTATTTAGCTTATTAGATAACACAGCAGATCCCAAACATTCCTTAAAATACATTTGAACTATATTCTATGTGAATGTAAATATTTTGGAAACTGAGATGCTGATAATGCGATGATTGGATGGTGGTTTCCTTGAATAATGAGCATAAAATGAGATGGAATGACAGGACATAAATAAGGCAGCGTCTATTGAGGAGGCAAAGTCGTCAGACGTGTCTCCCTTGAGCTCCCTATCAAACGTCCACACGACTGGCAAAATATATGTGTCTGGAAAGAAAAGAGAAAGAACGAGTATTGGTCAGAGAAACTCTGCAGGTAAAACAGAAAAAGCTATACGGGCATTGGAAACATTTGAACAACCGGAGTTTCGAATAGAGCAAGAGATTATAAGAGCCTTCTACGTCAATGGGTCTAAATTATCCAGGGAAGTTCTCCGGTGGTGAAGATGGAAATTGTTTTAATCTGAGGCAATTCAAGAAGAGTTTAAAGAATGTCCCTTCGCCTAGAATTCCTGTTTTTCGGATTTTTCGTAGAATAGACAGTCCCTTCGCTCCGTGTTTTATTGATTGAGTTATTATTTTACCAAGTTGGAGTTATAATTTATCTTCTTGAGACTGTTCTGCTAACCTACAAGTGTAATTATCCAGGGCAACGCCGGGTCCTCTACTAGTCTATCTATATATATAAAGAAGAATGTTTGTTTGTGGATGGGTGGGCGGGTGGGTCTGTTTGTATTTTACACAAATCTACAATTTTATTCCGATCTTGATAAAATTTTGCATACTTGACCTTCAAAGCATGAGGAAGGTTACTGTCTACCTCAGATTTCGAAAAAATAATAATTATCGATAATAAATCGATATTCATAATGATGGCAGGGGATATTAATATGAAATATCTCATGACCAACAATGCAAGGCAAAGTTTGTGCAATAATAGTTATCAACAATGGTATCAACACGCAATTAACAAACACTGCACGGAAGAACAATATGTATCTCATGACCAACAACGCAAGGAAAAGTTTGTGCAACAATAGGTAACAACAATGGCATCAACACGCAATGCACTAACACTATGCAGGGATCAACAATATATATCTCTTGACCAACAATGAAAAGCAAAGTTTGTGCAATATAGATAAGGTTCAATTTGTAACAATGCATAGAATTCCTGTTATTCAGGCTTTTATTAGAATTGAGAATTCTTGGTACTTAACAATTTCTTGAAAATCTTTAAAAATGACCATTAACACGTGTCTCCCTTGAGCTCCCTATCAAACGTCCAGACGATTGCAAAAATTCATGTGCCTGGAAAGGAAAGAGAAAGAACGAGTTTTGGTCAGAAAAACTCTGCAGCTAAAACAGAAAAAGAAATACGAGCATTGGAAACATCTGAACAATAGGAGTTTCGAATAGAGCAAGAGGGTGTAAGAGCTTCTACGTCTAGGGCAATAAGAAGTTGGGTCCAAAGTATCCAGTGATGTACCCGTTGGTGAAGATGGACATTATTTTAATCGGAGGCAAGTCAAGAAGTGTTTAAGTAAAGTCCTGGTATATCACCTAGAATTGCTTTTTTCGGATTTTTCTTAGAATGGATAGTCCTTTTGGTCTGTGTTGTATTGTTTGAGTTATTAAGTACCGAAAGGTGCTTTATGCTATCAGTGTGAGGAAACGTGTATGTCTGTCTGTCTGTCCGTCCGTCCGTAACTCTAACTCCTCCGAGGCTATGAAAGATTTCTAAAATCTGTTTTCGTCAGTCGATGAATATGGTTCATGGCACGAACCAGTCACAGATATTATCTAAATCGGTTCATTGGCACGTGCACAAATGGTACCTCAATTTTCCCGCCAAGCAATTTTCAATGGGAAATTATATTAAGGAATACTGTATATCAAACAAATCGTAATGACGAGATAGAGGCGGTTATTCATTACTATTTTCCTCAATCGATGAATATGAATGGTACCTTTCCACAAATGGTACCTTCACGACCCCACCTAGCAATTTTCAATGAAGAGATATATTAATATATCAAACAAATCGTAATGACGAGATAGACGCGGATATAAATTACTATTTTCGCCAATTAATAAATATGGTTCCGGGAATGAACCATTTTGAAAATGTTTGAAATCCAAAAAATGGCACGTGCTCTAATGGTATCCTTATGACATCCTCAAATATTTTCAATGAAAAGATATGGCATGTAATATATCAAACAAATTAGGATGATGTGTCATGAATGAATATAACGTAAAATCATTGATAGTCGAAATTGGTTCAAAGGCACCTGATTTAGTGATGCTAAGATATGGCATGTAATATAACAAACAACTTGAAATGATGTGTCATAAATGAATATAAGGTAAAATTAATGATAATCCAAATTGGTTCAAAGGTACGTGGTTTAATGGATCATTATGGTACATTAGAAACTTAAAATATTAACATAGGTCGGTTTAAAATATGGTTCCGCGAATGGTTTAGTTTAACCTTTCGGTACTTGGTTATATCATTCCTTAATGGTTTATTATTTAACCAACTTGGAGTTATAATTTCACTTCTTGAGATTGTTCTGTTTACCTAAAAGTGTAATTATCCCGGGCAATGCCGGGTCCTCTGCTAGTAGTTTAATAATTATAAGGTTTTAAAAAATCTACTGACTTTTGGATCACCCGATATATGTATGAGATCGATAAACTCCAACACCGTTTGGCCGATAACCATGAAAGTTGGCACATGTAAGTATTTTTTCATGGAGAAGGTTTTTATGCTATCCATTTTACTTAACTCCCCATTTAACTTTAATGTTACTTTATCTTCTCAATAGATGACGCTGCAAGAGGATAAAAAAGTCCTGGGCGACGTCGGGTTTACCGCTAGTTTGATATAAAATGGGAATAAACTTTTATTGACGTGATCAAACTTTTTTTAACAATAAATTCGGATTTCACGACCCCAAACCACCCCAACTTTTCTTCATTGGGGAAACAAGCCTGAAAACTAGTGTTATTTTCGGACGTTCGCTGGATCATATCTGGTTTGAATCCAACTACTGGACGCTCGTTGCTTTTGCCTTTTTCATCCCAATCCTTGCAGCTTTTGAACTCTGATATCCAGTAAAATACGATTCTTTGATTTGGTGCTGAATTCCCACACACAGTTGCAAACCTTGCGTGGATATCCTAAGCAACCACTCCTCTCCAGAAGAAAAAACCTATACTGTTTATTGTTGCCCATGATTATGCTTCCATGTTTTCTCGAAGGTAACTGCTTACCTACACATAAGAGCGAGCAACTTTATCTGTTAAAAATACGGGTTATGATAACCTATTTTCACGCTTACCACTACTTACCACTATTTTTAGATCGGTCATTTTTAAATGATGCAGGTATTTTTCGTAACTGTAATGCACGCAGGAAAACGTGCACACTGCATTTAACTGTGAATTCTTTTTGTTTGTATAGGGTTCTTTCTCAAGAGCATCTTGATAATCGAATCTGTTTTATTTCTATTTTGGGCAACTGAGGCCCAAGAAAGAGGAGATAGAAAGCGCTGATTCGCCCTGTTGCTACTCTAATGTATACCAATTTTGATTTTATTTATCATTTATTATTTATTAATTAATAACTATTATTTATTGTATTCCAGGTTTTTTGTGTCTCGTCCTTCTCTCATATACGTATATCTGTTTAAATATTGTAATTGTAATAGTGATAGCACACCTTTAGAAGCAATTAAAAAAGAAAAATTACTGGAGGTTAAACTCCGTTGTTAGATTCTATGTAGTAAAGATTCAATTGTCTTTTAAAACAATGGCAGGAAATTGCGCATGTTGAGAATTTACAGTCAACGGCAAAGCATCGCATTTCAAGCGGGAGGTCATTCTAATAATGAATAGCATTGTAGGGAAAATGATGATCACAGTATTTGGAAGTTCTGACTGGTATTTGTACTTAAACTTACATGGTCAGGATTGTTGTGAATATCAAATAGAAAAAAGGTCCAGGAATAGCAAAACAGTAAAAGTTTAATATGCCAACGCGTTTTGAGTAACTCCATCATCTGGGCATAAGTACAACTACAAAGTAAGTAAGCTTACCGTATTTATGGTCTATGTCCGTCAATCAGAAAAATGGAGAGTGAATCATCTGATTGACGGGCGAAGATGCCATACAACAGCAAGTGATAGAATAGTAAAAGGAAATATAAAAAATACAAAATAAAAAACGAATTACAAAATACAAATTAAATAAATACGAGGGGCGATTGATCAATAAGGTCTCCATGGCTGTAACTTTTTTATTTGTTAACCGATTTTCAAAATTCTTTTTGTATCTTATACTCACATTTGTCCTCTATGTAATGCACTATTCACTTTTTGACATAGTTCCCATCCCTTTCCACGCATTGTACCAACACGTGACCAGTTGGTTGAACCCGTCGGAGAGGAATTCCGGAGTTGTTGTCGACACCAGGATTGAATGGCAGCGTTTACCTCGCCGTCAGAACCAACTCATGTCCCTTAAGGGGGCTCTTTCTTCTTTGGGAAGTGGTGAAAGTCGCAATGTGCAAAGTCTTTCATTTTTGAACTGCAATTTTTCATCTTTGAACTGCAGGCGCTGCAACGCCTCTGGTGTGTGGTGACTCGTGTGCGGGCGGACGTTATTGTACTCCAGAAGAGGGTCCAAAGCTGCCATTCAATCCTGGTGTCGACAACAACTCCGACAGGTTCACCCAACTAGTCACGCGTTGGCGCAATGCGTGGAAAGGGATGGTTGGTTGGTTGGTTGATTAGAAATTTTGTCGTCGACTACTAAGGTCATTTTGCGCCTTTTACACAAGTTTTAACAGTACGCAGCCCGAGACAAACACAAGCATCCATGCCCACGGCGAGATTCGAACCCACGACCAGGCGGACTCGAGTATTAGGAAGCCTCGCCCTAGCCCTCTCGGCCACCTGGATGGGGACTATGTCAAAAAGTGAATAGTGCATTACATAGAGGACAAATGTGAGTATAAGATACAAAACGAATTTTAAAAATCGGTTAACAAATAAAAAAGTTACAGCCATCGAGTCCTTATTTATCAATCGCCCCTCGTAAATCATTCTTGATTGGCTGTGTTGTGGTTCTATCTGACTCGTTGATCTAGGATGTTGTTCACCGCGTCCAGGACGGGGTTCTTCTGGACGCTAGTCTGGTTGTTCAGTATTTTGTCCGGATGATCTCTAATATGTCTTCTGATAATTACTGCCTCGTGGGTCAGGACTCTCTTCTGGTCTGCTTCGACTTTGACTATGATCATCGGTTCGTTAATGGTTCCAAATCGTTCCCTTTTCTTTCTTTAGTTCCTTCCCCGAACAGGTCACGCATTCGATATTTTGTGACATTTCATGTCAGTGTGGGATGCCTCATGTGCCCGGCGGGAATGGTCGTGGGTATTTTTTTTTTTAAATTGTGTTTGTATTCGTAATGCGTGAGTGGAGGGGGGGTGCTTGTTCGTCGAGTTCGTTTGTATTGCGTTTTGGTTGCTGGTGCGTTTCGGTGTTTTTTTTGTTTCGTGTTAGTTTTGCTATTTTAATTTGTGTGTTGTGTTGGGGTTTAAGGGGTTTGTCTTCGTAATTGTTATTATATTTTAGGTTTTAGTTTGATTAAAGTTTCGGCGTCGACAGATTGTTGCCGCGCCGACAATGCTGCAGCGTCGGTTGTTGCTCTTTTGTTTGTTGGGAGCTGGTGTGTTGTGAGATTTCTGAGAAATTCATCCCATCTTCCACCAAACAATTATTGCGTTTCTCTTCTTGTATTTTGTTTTGGTGCCTGCGAATTTAAATATTCCGTTTTGTTTTTTTTTTTGTTTTTTTCATTCCGATGGCTGATTACCGGGCAGAGCAGGTGGCGACCTGGGAGAGCTGAAGAAGCATGCAAAAGGCATATGATACTCTAAATCAGCTTTGCACATATTGTGATGGCTATAAGTCATAACTTATTTGTCTGCATTACAATTATTAAGTGCAACTGTAGATGGAAGTGTAATTTATGTGGCTTTTGTTTACTTTGCGTCCCGTCGAGTGTATTGCGGGCGAGCCATCGTCTCCTTGTTGGAGCAATGGCTTCGTGTGTTCGAATGCACTATTAACTTTAGTTTTCAAGTGCGAAACAGTAGGAAGAAATATTTTTCCCAGAAAGCATCATGGCAGAGCGTCCTGTGCTGAATAGTGCCTAATTTTAAAGTAAAGACGAACCTGGGTGAGTGACTTTTTGTTCCGATTTACTCTTGCCGCGCGGACGTATTAAAGAGGAACGAACGTTCTTGATTGGCGTGTCCCGTTTTTAAATTGCTTCAACTAACCTGGCTGCGACTTTGCTTCCTTTAAATGTGTGTGTGGTTGATTCCCTTAGTTCTGCGAACGTGTGTAACGAACGGTCATCCGGCGTTAATGTTTTTCACCATCGCATCAAACAGAAGGAAACAAGTTTATGTTGCGTTATAGCGAAGTTTTCGCTGCTACCCGATTGTGACAATTCAGAGAGCTCTTGTATTTTTGCTGTGACTTTAATTTTAGCTTGTAATTATGGTTTCGAAACGAGCAGTTACTGTCAAGGCACCCTCTATGCTAGCTGACAATGAGAATGGCCACTGGCCGGGTTGTGCTTTTAACGCAAACCGACGCGCTTGGTTTTTGCGAAAACGCCGTTGTTGCGGCTACCGGTGGTGCACTCCCCACTTAGGAGCTTGTGTTGTATCAAGGGGCTTACCAAGAAGAGGTTCCGGTGCCCGTCCTCTTTCTGATGAATAAAAGGGGCACACTGCGCTCTCGTGCGTGTTGTCGTTTTGGAATATTTGTGTGGGAACCCCTGATGCAAACTTGCTCAAGGTGTCATATGCCCACGTAGCAAATCAACACATTCCCTACGCCATTAATTGGTACAAACAGTGAGCAGCTGCATAGCTAATTGCATGGGAGTGACCTCCTGCTCGTCTATAACACCCTTTATAGTGTCTAATAACATTAAGCTGTAGAAAGTAGTAGTGTATTCTGCTGAGGGGCCCCTCAGGTCGTACCGACCCTGCATACTTGTCATCGCAGACGCCCACTTTTTATAATTTTGCTGAATGTTAAATGTGTATTTTTTGTTGTTTGCTAAGAAAATAAATGGGGTTACATTCTCTTAAACCTAGTATGGAGAGCCTGGATTGTCCAAGTGATCCAGGTCCCGAACCCCTGACTGGTCCATCCTGTTGGTACAAGGCTTAACATACATCATTCCTAAGGGTGTGGGATGGCCCGTCCCAATTTAATAGAATAAAACGCAACCTCAAAAACAAAACCGAGACGGATTCCAATGAGAACGAACCCAAAAAAGTACGCCGCAATTACGTATACAGTTCCGGAGATCACCAGAATATCAAACGTTTTCCGAGAATGAAGTCTCAAAATTGCATTTAAAACTGCAAACAACTGCAAGCAGATGTGGAACCCAAAGTAAAACCTACACAAAATGACGATTTCTCCAAATGCGGTGTATACAAATTCGTATGCCCCACCAGTGAGTGCTTCTATATAGGATGTACGGAAAGATCTTTTAAGAAAAGGTTCAGTGAACATAGGAGATCGTGGTTGGGCAATGATGGAAAATCGGCCTTCACCGATCATCTCATACTGAAAAAAGCATCGATTTGGAACCATTAACGAAGTGATGATCGCAGTCAAGGTGGAAGCAGACCAGAAGAGAATCCTGACCCACGAGGCACTGCTTATAAGAAGACATATTAGAGACCATCCGGACAAAATAGCCTATTGAGCAACCGGACCCGGTGAACAACATCCTAGATCAATGAGTCAGAAAGAACCACAACACAGCCAATCAAGACTGATTTATTTATTTAATTTGTAGTTTATAATTCGTTTTATATTTTGTATTTTTATATTTCCTGTTCCAATTCTGTGACTTGATGTTGTACGGCTTCTTCGCCCGCCAATAAAATGATTTACTCTCCTTTTCAGCCTTCTTACTCTGTAGTTGTGCTTATGCCCCGATGATGAAGTTACTTCGAAACGCGTTGAGTTATTAAACCTTTACCTGTTTGCTACTCCTGTACCTTTTTTCTATCTAGTATTTGTATCTTGCCTTTCTGGTCTTTCAGTATCCATTTCCCTTGCAGAGCCATTGGCGGATAAAGGAAACCGGGTGATTGTCATTTCGTAGTGCATTAGCTAATTCACCTTCAAAGCCGATTAACCTTTGTAGTTTGTAATGTGTGCATGATTTAGTTATTAATTCATACTTCGATATATTGAAAGCAGATCGAATTACTTTATTATATGCAGCCGTTATTCGCTGAGTATTGGCTTTTTAAGACCTGCCCCAAAATATTACACTATAATTTAATATTGGCCGTATGGCCGAATCAATATAGCCGTCCCCTTTTGTGAAAGGAAGGGACGAAATCGTTTTCTTAAGTATATTTTGCAGTAGAGATTGATAATACACTGCTGCCCCTCTAAGTCGCGGTTGGCTATGTCACGAAATCGGATAAGAACTAGCTATGTCGCGATTCGCTATGTTGCGAGTGGTGAAATCTTGGCTCCCAACATTCGCGACATAGAGGGGCAGCAGTGTAATGAGAACGGTCATATTGTTAAAGCTCATCTTAGTGTCAAAAATAACTCTCAATATCTTGTGTTTGACTATTTTTGGAGGCTCTATTAATAGTTAACCCTCTCTGACTGTACCAAGTATGTAGATAATTAATGTCCTGTTCTAAGTGGAGCATTACAGTATTTTGATCTTGCTTGTGATTTAATAAATATTCATACGGTATTTTCGGTTGTGGTGACATATCTTGGACAATGGTAGGCTTAGTTATCAGGTTATTTAGTGTTGGGACACTCGTTGGGTTATTAATCCAATCGAAGTAGTGCTCTAACTTGTGGTCGTTAGCGTTTGTTTAGTTTGCTGAGTGCAATATCGTACTACGCGCCATATTCGAGGTAATTGGGCATTTTGTTTAATGAACAATCGTTTTTTTGACTGTCGCACTCCTTTGTTAAAGATTAGTGTAGCTGTTTTATATTCCTGGATTACTATAAAAAATAGCATTCATTTTTTCTTGGTATTATTCTTGTATTTTACACTTTTTTGTTTCCACATTTTGAGAATGGTTGGATTACACCAGTATTTCGGTGATCGTTTAATATTGATTGTTTTGTTTTTAATAACCAGACCCCCGTATTTGGCTGCTCCTAGTAAAAAGTCGTCTAAATGTTGTATTTATAAGTTAAATTGCGACCAGTCTTATTGACATATTACGATGTGTGTACAAAAAAGTATGGGACCTTTGGCCGGGAAAGTTATTCACCCGTAGAATTTAAACATTATGGGAAGCACACTTCAAAGTACTCTCCTTGGGACTGCGCACACTTCTCCCATCGCTCCCGCCATTGTTGCAAGCATCTTTGAAAGGCCTGTTTTGGAATGGCGGACAGCTCCGCCGTCGTTTTCTGCATTATGTCTTCTCTTGACTGAAATCGGATTCCTTTCAGCGGCGTTTTGAGCTTTTGAAAAAAGTCGCATGGGGCCTTATCAGGGGAGTAAGGAGGCTGACGGACCAAAGGAGTGTTGTGTTTGGCTAGGAACTTCTGAATCAAATGCGATGAAGGGTCGGGTGCGTTGTCGTGATGGAGCGAACAAATTCCTGTTACCGAAAGGTCGGGTCGTTTCCGTCATCCAGCATCATGAAGGCGACGAAGGACCGTCAGACGGTTTAGCTTCTTTGTTGATGGTTTGGCTTTTCGAGAATATCAAAAAATCGACAGACGTGTACACACTCACTCGCTCTCACGATGCCAGGCAGCAACTCACGAGCTCTAAGTACGTCACCAACTGTACGCATGCGGTTGAAGGTCACCTATACCTCGTTGCCAGAGGAGAAAACGTGCGGTTCATTTTTTTAGGCAGGAAAAATAAAGGTCTGATACTTTTTGTACACACCTTGTATATTCCTGGAGATTACTAGCATTCATATATTTTTGATAATTCTTGTATTTTAAACATTTTGGTTTCCACATTTTGAGAATGGTTGGATTCCACCAATATTTCGGTGATCGTTTAATATTGGTTGTTTTTCTTTTAATAACTAGACCCCCGTGTATAGCTGCTGATAGTAAAAAGTCTTCCAAATGTGGTACAATTGGAAGCTCTATGGGCTATTCCTTAATGTGTCGCAAGCTCTATGGGCCCTTTTCTTTTTTCTTTTTTTTTCTTTTTTCTTTATCTTATCTTTTATTTCTTCTTTTCAATGTTCTTTCCTATTTTTCTACCTTTGACCCGATGCTCTTACATGTGGGACTATTTTACAGGGTGACTAGCGACCGGGAATTGTCAGGCAATTTTTTTTTTTTAACCGGGAACAGTCAGGGAATCATAAAATCGAAAATTTTGAACAATGTCAATAATATTCTTTCATGACAGCCTTTTTTGTCTGCTGATAATCAGGAAAAATCAAGGAAAATTCAGGGAATTTTACGAAATCTTTTTGCTAGGCACCCTATCATTCCTAAACTTTTTTATAATTTCAATTTCGTATGTGTCATCCTATTGCATTTTTCTCGCCGTCCCCTTATTATTTCCTGTTTGTCCTCCGTCCTGTCCTATCCCAACAGTTCTTCTAATTAATCTCATTTGTTCTCTTCGTGTGTTTCAGCCAATACCGTATTACTATTCCCCATGCGAACTATATATAAACCCGTCCGTTAGTACAACTTTCATCTGCGACGGAAGATAAAGGCCTCAACATCAACGACCTACCAGGTATGTATAAACAATTAGGACGTATCTTTCATCTGTTTTCTTATCTAGGCAAAAGTTACCCACAGTTGAGTGGGCTCCTTACGACCAACTAATTTTAGTATGGCTGCACAACGTTATACTGTAATCAACAAAGGTGAACTTCGGTGCGTGATATGGAACGCTAGGGGCATTACCCGAAAGCGTATCGAGTTTCACAACTTTCTGATAAAGCAAGAAATCGATGTTGCTTTCCTCTGTGAAAATCATTTCAAACCAAGCAAGACTTCAAGCTACCTGGCTATTGTGTGTACCGTAAGGATCGAATGGCTTCAAATGCTGCAAGATGTGCGTCTGGGGGCGCTGCGATCATCATTAAGAAGGAAATTCAACACCAAGAATTAGTATCCAAGTCTTATGCAGTTATGGAACCGGCCTCCATCATTATCAATGACGGCTCCTGTGGTGAAGTGAAGTTCGTGGCGCTCTACAATTCACCTAAACATTATCTTGACATTTGCGAGCTTGATGAACTCTTCAGTGGTGACACTCCAGTCGTCCTGGCTGGTGACCTAAATGCCAAACATCCAAGCTGGAACTCCAGAACGCAGAATTACAACGGCATGATTCTCTATAAGTACATACAAGGTAGAGATGATATCATCGCTGCTGGACCTGTGGAGGACACCTACCACTGCGACCACTCCCCTAATAGTGACGTTTTGGACATCTCGCTCTTGAAGGGTTTCTTCAAACCATACAATATCTTCACGATTGATGACCTTTCTTCTGACCACAAGCCTGTGGGGTTGAACTTTGACAATGTTGACATAAATTTCCGAGAGGAACTCGTACATCATCAAGACTGGAAGCTCTACAAAGATATTCTTAAGGACTATGGCTACCATCCCGACGTTGCTTACTGTACAGAGGACATCGATCAACTTGTTGATGAAATCACCAGATGTATTAACAGTGCCATAGAAGCTAGTAAGTATCCATCAGAGAATAAACCTTCTCATCGAATCCAACTCACTCCTGGAATCCAATGCCTAATTGCTGAAAGAAACAGGACCCGTAGACTATGGCAACGCTATCGTGAACCTTGGCTCAAAACCAAGTACAACAGGTTAGTGCGAAGAGTTCAAGAGGAGATAAAAGAGCTTCGCGACGCTAGATGGAATGAAAAACTCAAAAGCTTGTCGGCTCGCGACAATTCCATTTGGAGTATGGTCAGAGCTTTACAGAAGAAGAAGAATGTTACGCTTCCTCCACTCCGTACACCACAAGGTGACTATGTGCAAACTGATCAGGACAAGGCCCAAGTCATTGCAGATTCACTGGAAATGCAGTTTGTTACTCCTACCAACGATAAGCCCGAGAGCCAAACCATGTCACTGAGTGTGGAAGAAGGTATTGTCAACTTTGATGAAGTCCCACAGCATTTATCGAAGAACAGCATCGAGGCTGGAGAGGTCGCCACCATCATAAGTAAACTGAAAAAGAAGAAGGCTCAGGAAGAGACAAGGTGAGTATTAACGCCCTTATAAATCTCCCGAAGAACTTTATTGACTATCTCACTAATATCATTAACGTCTGCTGGAAATTTTCTTACTTCCCTGTGGCTTGGAAGCAATCTATTGTGTTCAGTATCCCCAAGCAGGGGCAAAATCCTGCGATTCCGACGAGTTACCGACCTATTAGCCTGCTACCCACGATGTCCAAAGTGTTGGAGAAAACAATTCTCGTCAGATTCCAAGACCACTAGCAAATGGCCTTTTTCGGGAAAAGCAGTTTGGCTTTCGTGCTGCCCACTCTTGTCCAATGCAGATATGGAGGCTCGTTGAAGACCTGGGCATCCCCCTGAACCTCTCCAGGTACTGTGGGGTGGTATTTCTCGATGTCAGTAAAGCTTTTGGCCAGGTGTGGCATGAGGGCCTTGTCTACAAAATGATCAGAGACGGGTTCCCTGCCGATTTGATTTTGTTGGTGAAATCCTTTCCTGGCGGCAGATCCTATCAAGCCAAAGTTGGAGAAAATCTTTCCACGCCCCGTGTTGTAAAGGCCGGTGTCCCTCAGGGTTCTGTCCACGGGCCTGTGCTATTTAATTACTTTGTACATGATTTCCAGAAACCCGATAATTGTAATCTGTATTTTTTTGCGGATGATACTGCCATTATGACATGGATACACCAGCCGGCTCACGTTATCACTCGGCTGCAGTGCGCCTTGAAGCAGTTCGAAGACTGGTTTAACTGCTGGAAGTTGAACCTTAACGTCGGAAAGTGCAAGGCTTTGAACTTCAATAGGGAGCTCAAGCGTCCCTCAGATTCTCTTGTTCTGTTCAATAAGAAACTGGACTGGGTGGACAACTACAAGTATCTGGGAGTTATCATTGACTCATGGAACCGCCATATGTCCTATACTCTGAACAAAGCGAAGAGGGCTATACCTCGTCCAACAAGAGAAAAACAGGGCGTGTTTCCGGTCTGATATCGACTACTCACTCATCCGCAATGCTTTGTGGGATCTCTCCTTCAGCGGCTACACAAGTCAATTTGTAATGGCGTCGCCGTGCAACAGCTCTTCAGCCAAACAAGGAAAAACTATTCACAGCCAGGCTAGGAAGATTGTGTGGAACGTATTTTGCTACTTAAAAGGAAAACAGTGTTTTAAAACCTCATCTGCCTTGATAGAAGAAACTTCCAAGGCAACGCAAGTTTCTTTTTCTTGCGTTCGAACAATTGTTCAAGAAGGAAACGAAGCGTCTTCATGCGAAGCTATCACCCCCTCTCCTCACTTTTCGACTCCTGGAAAGAAAAGGCCCAGGGAATCTCGAACAACGAATCTGGATGACTTTGACCTCTCGATTGCACGAGCATGTGTATCCGAAATACACTCAGAAGGCAATTATCCTACTCTGAAAAATGTGTACCAGAAATTTAGAGAAAAAACTGACTACGTCGGATCGAGAACTTCCTTCGCCACCATTATGCATGATAAATTGCATATGAAGTATGGCAAAATCAACCACCGTCAATTTTACATCGAGCGGACAGATGTTATCGCACAACGACGTCGTTTTTTAAGGCAAGTACAAATGCTACGCAGGGACCTCACACGTACTTTCATATATCTGGATGAAACGTGGGCTAATGCACACCATGGCCGTGAAAGACAGTGGCATCACGACGGGAAAAGCTGTGCTCAACCAGGGAGCTCGGAACCCTACCGCGGGCGTTTCATTCCTACGGGTAAAGGCTCCCGTCTCATTCTTTTGCATGCTGGAAGCGATAAAGGGTTTGTGAACGACTGCTGTTTATTATTTCGGTCAAAAAATAAATCCGCAGATTACCATGACGAAATGAATGGAGATTGTTTTCATGAATGGTTTAGAACAAAACTGCTGCCAAATATTCCGAAAAATTCAGTAATCGTCATGGATAATGCCCCATATCACTCGGTGGAGAAGGCCAAAGCGCCGTGCAGCAATACAAGGAAATCGGATAGGATAGAGTGGTTGGCCCTACGAGGAATACCTACCGAAGCAAAAATGTCAAAAGGTGAGCTGTACGATGTTATCAAACAACACAAAACAGCAAAGCGCTATGTTATAGATGAACTGGCTAGCGATGCCGGCCATTTAGTGATAAGACTACCTCCTTATCACTGTGATCTCAATCCCATTGAACTTATTTGGGCACAGGTAAAAGAATATATACGGAAGAAGAATACAACTTTCAAGATTGCTGATGTTGAAAAACTAACGAGAACGGCAATTGATAATGTAACTCCTGAAAATTGGAGAAAAGCGATAGAACACGTTTTGCGTGTGGAAGATCGATATTGGGAAACGGACTGTTTGATTGAAGATCAAGTGGAGCCTTTAATAATTCATGTTAATGGAGAAGACAGCAACAGTGAAGAAGAAGAAGAGTGGAATGACATTAACGTTCTACCACAATCTCCTTAGCCTGAATTTAGATATAATTCAAAAAGTCTTTTTTCAAGACTATACATTCAAAGGCCATTCTCATGGCCAGTAAATAAACGAAAGAGATATCGTTAACTGTAATGGAAAACGTATCATAAAACTGTATTTTTTAAAAAAAATAAAGAATAAGATAGCATCTTTAATAAAACCTTATAATTCTTTAAAAAAAACAAAAAACATGTCATTAGAATGTATAAATATTAAAAAAAAATGATGGTTAAACAGACTGCACGTTATTACCTTAAAATAAGTAAACGATGTATACAAAATTGAGTTAAAAGACAATTTTATGAAGTGTACAATTATTTTAATTATAATTAAAGCAAAGCAACTGAATAATATTAAAGCTTCTGCTGTAATATTATAAAGCGCTTCTTCAATGAGACATGAGACAGAAGTGAGTAAGCGCATGAGGCCCCCTTTCTCTGATTGGCTAATCTGAAACTTCCTGTGACACACCATGTTTTTCTCTTGTTGGACGAGGTATAAGTACAGTATTATAGCTCTCATGGGTCGCAACAGCGCCCTCAGCATTGACAACAAGCTACTTCTGTACAAATCGATTATCCGGACCATACTTCTCTATGGCATGCCTGCGTGGGCGACTATCTGTAAAACCAGATGGAGTGAACTACAATCTTTCCAGAATGTTACCCTGAGGACCATTGCTCAGCTGGACAGAAGGACGGTGAAAAACCAATCCATCCACATGGATTTAAACATGGCCCATATCGGAAAGTTTATACAGGATCTCGTTTTGATTATGATACAGAAGATGCAGACTCACGACAATAAACTTGTGAATGGAATACTGAAGAACTCATTGAATATGAACTGGCATGCGAAGTATCGTAAACCGAGGCACGTTCTTGTCGTCATTTTTGAAGATATTAGCAACGTCTTTTTCCCGGACTACTGGAAGATGTGATAATCTTCTTTCTCCTTGTGTTTTTTATTTCGTTTGTATTTTGTTTCTGAGAATCGTCAATCTTATTTTCTTTTTTGTATAATATGGAAGACCGCTTGGGTTGGTTAGGCTTCTTGACTATCTCAGTGTATTTCATTTGGAGTTTATTCTGGTTGGATGAGCTTTGTGAAAGCGCTGCTCCCATCCTAACAAATGTACACTTCACTGTTCGATTGTCGACAACTTTCAGAACTTCAGGATAATTCTCTAATATTCTATTTGCTTTTAGAGAATTATCCTTTTTTGCTTTGATAAAGGATAGTCTCTATCCGAAACGTCAGCTTTTTATTTTTATTTTGATTAATTATTTTTGTTTATTATATCTTATTTTTTATTTAATTTGTATTTTTAATTAATACCTATTATTTATTGTATTCCAGGGTTCTTGTGTCTCGTCCTTCTCTTAATATATATCCGTTCAAATGTTGTACAAGTATTTTAGGTCGACACCTGTGACCTGGTTAAATTTCGATCAGTCTAACTGACGCAGTATTGTCCGATACAGGTTCCAATCTACATTTTCACAATTTATAGATATTTGATTGTTATTTTGTGGTTTATCTTCTACATAAGTGATATTGGTAAGTGGCAACAACATTGCAAAGTGATCACTGCCAGGAAAGATAGAAAATGTTGGCATATTATATTGGAGGGAGGGAGATTTATTTAATATGAAATGAATTTTTATTAAATAATTAAAAATGAAGCATTAACAAATATTTCATATGCTTGTCCAGTTTGATATGATAGTGCCATCACGAAAAGATATCGTTTGGTAGCATAGCATTCAATAACGTGTCCTGCTGCCGTAAGATATTAAAGTATTGCGTTGTCGGAAAAGTCGTGACGCATTTTTGCAACGACAAAATAAAAGCATTGATGGACTCAAACCGATTAAACATCCATCATTTAAGCGTTTCCTAGTATCTGAAGAAGCTGGAATATGTAAGCAAGTTCAATATTTTTGCTCCACATGAACACAAATAAGTTCATATGACGGCGCCAAAAACGATCATTTTTAGAAGCGAATGATAAATGGTGATGAGAAATGGATTGTTTAAACAATGTGATGCGCAAACGGCTTGGTCCCGACGTGATAATTCGCCTCAAACGCCATCGAAGGCAGACATTCATTAGGAGATTACGCTCTCAGTGTGGAGAGATTTTAAAGGTGTCTTGTTTTTCAAGCTCCTACCAAGTAACCAAAGAATCTATCGAATGGGTACTATCTGCATTTGGACATTAGCTCGTTAATCGCAAAGGAGCTGTGTTCCATCACGACAACGCTAGATCACACTCAAGATTTGATCAAAAATTATTGGAGTTTAGATGGTATATGTTGCCTACTCTCATGATCTTGCCCCGTCAGACTTACACTTGTTTTGCTCTTTTCAAAACTCCTTGCGTGGAATAACGTTCAATTCAGATGAGTCTGTAAATCAGCATCTTCTTCAGTATTCGCCGATAAAGACAGGAATAATCTTTTTTTTGTTTTTCGAATAATCTTACGAATATTCTCGATCACAGAGTCTGTCTCCCAATTTTTCTTTTTAAATTTCGTCAGATTTTCTATATTTCGCAGAGTGACTCACCTTCTTCTAAAAATGAGACAGTCTATAGACTATTCAAATAATTTAAATGCAGTTTTAAAGATAAAAGTAATTGTAAAAGTAGCACAGTCTTTTAAAGGAAATGCCATCCCTTTCGTTTGTTCCGAATTATTTATTTATAATACATTTAGTATGAAGAGAATCATTTTATCTCAGTTATTCAAAGAATTCTTAACGAATGAAATTGTCTCATGAATTGCAAAAACGTTTTGTTTTATTTCCTATGTGTACGCTAATCTAGCATATATTAAATTCAGATTTAATTATCTGATATCTGAAAACATTGCTAAGCATACGAAATAATCTTTTTTTTACTCAATGAAATACTATATTTTGCCAGGGAAAGCAGGTTAGATCCTAATTAAAATCTGTCAGTTTGAAATTTGAAACATGCCATTTCCCGTTAACAGAATTCAAGCTGAAGCCAATAAAGTAATACGACACCACTTTGTTTATTTTCTTTAAAGCGTGCGAAACTTAGTTGAAACAGTTAACCTTTATTAACTAACGCCTATTCTTGTCACCAAAGGTGGCGTCAACGCTTATTTAATTTCACAATCCACATCATAATGACACCGTTATTCAAAATGAGAACATCTATTCCGTGAAGTTATCTTTACTGGCGTAATTAAATGGTGCTAAGCAGCGAAATCAATAAGGATTTGTCAGTTCATTGGAATTGGGAGGAGACGGTGAATTAATATCGACCAAGAGATCTGATGCGGTTCAGTGCACCTTGTTTAGGTTTCGGATGGCGTATAAGCCTCGGAATCTTCGGCAATTTGTTTTGCCTTTCAATAAAGGCACTTCTTCACGAAGCCAATTCAATTTCACTGCCGTGTTATCATAAAAAAATATAAAAGCCTCGCGGCACTATTTAGTTTTTGAAAGAAAACAAAGGGAGGATCTTTTTTTTGTGTATCATAATATTATCTTTACCCTATCTTAAATTGACACCGCTGGCATTGCCTCCAATGTCATGCATTTTCATTAAATTCTCTCTCAGTTTCACTTTAAGAAATTAAAATTGTTGCGACAGTCTTTAAGTCACAGTTAAAACGATAATGATTCATTTAATTTTTTATGACATTTTATAAATTTGCTATTTATATTCTCAGCACCTTATTAAGGTAAATCTTACAAACTTTAGCCAATAATAATCAACCTAATCTGATCTTTTCCTAGTCTCATTTTAAAGTGGAGGCACCAACCTTATTATAAACAAGGCGACTCTTATTGACATTTTTTTTCTTGGTTATGAATTTAATAAATGCGCTTCCTTTAATAAAATTTTTTATTTAAGAATAGGCAGTCTTCAAAAATCATATTAATGAAGTAGATTACTATTTTAAGCGCAAGAATGCACGAATTACAAGATCTGATCTATATGATGAGAGTCATGCCAATCAAGAATTACCTCAGTATATATGACAAAACTTGTGCATGTAAGAAAGGGGGAAAAAGCTTCTGAACCAGACGGGAAAAAACTTATAAAATATCAGATACGTGTTTTGAAGGTGTGCCTTTGTTCTCAATAGTGAAACTGAGACTAAAAGTATTCCCAAATAATTGCTCAAATAAAGTGACAGTTAGAGCTCTTGTATTCGCGGTGGAAGCCGCGAAATTTATCAGTCTGAAATTTTGAATTTTGCTTTATGCATACATTACAAGTGGTCTGCATTCTGTA
Organism: Rhysida immarginata; assembly: GCA_023313115.1. Lineage (NCBI taxonomy): Eukaryota > Metazoa > Arthropoda > Chilopoda > Scolopendromorpha > Scolopendridae > Rhysida > Rhysida immarginata. Next base: position 263,015 of record JAHWFO010037498.1, read on the forward strand.
TCATAGTTTAAAGCTGCCACTTCATACATAGTCTTGTTACTTCCTCCGGCTGTAATACCTTTCTTATTACTAAAGAATGCTGGATCTTTTGGAGAATGTATATACTTCATGTGTAAGTGGAATAAAACATTCATACATTGATTGTAATTTCGTCCAATAACCTTATTCGTACGATTCTTGCGTTTGAAAAGTATATCTCTCTCACTACAAACTGTAATAACCTGGGACTACCTATTCTTTCTTGTAAAATTCTTATGGCAAATTAAAATAGCTGTATAGAGTTCTGAATGTCGAAAATTATCAGTCATTTTGTAAAGGCTTAGCTTCAGTTTGGATAGAACTCTCCAAAAAATCCAGAATAAACTCACAGATTTTCTCAAAATAAATACGAGGCGTATTCAGAAAGTAAGTCCCGTTTTGTAATAAAAACAAAACTACTATATATTTTTCAAATTTTTTTACTAGATTCTATACACCTTTAACTATTTTTGCACATAGTTTCCAAATTTATTTAAACACTTGTCAAAGCGCTCAACGAATTTTTGCATGCTTACTTCATAGAAGTCTGCCGCCGATGAGGAAAACTAAGCAGTTTTCACTTCTTTGTCACTGCTGAAACGCAGGCTACCGATGAACTGTTTTAGATCCCGGAACAAGTGGTAGTCACTGGACGCAAGGTCCGGATTTAAGGCGCTTGGTCAAGTTGTTTCCTACTAATCAGATCTTTTGGTAGGTAACAACATGACCTCCAGCCTAACAGTCCACTAACTACCACCTGTTCCGGTATCTAAAAGAATTCGTCGGCAGTCTGCATTTCAGCGACTATGAAGAAGTGAAAACTACGCGGCTTTCCTCACGAGCGGCAGACTTCTATGAAGTGAGCACGCAGAAGTTCACTGTGCACTATAACAAGTATTTAAATAAATTTTGAAACTCTGTGGAGAAACAATTAAAGGTATATAGAATCTGATAAAAATATATATAGTAGTTTTGTTTTTATTACAAAACAGAAATTACTATCTGAATACGCCTCGTATTATACAAGGTGTTTAAAAATTCGTTGGACAAACTCCATATATAGATTCTATACATAGGTTAAATATAAGATAGGAATGTTAAATTAAGATGTGTCAAACACGAGCCGTGTAAAACTTATGTCGGTTTAAAGTAGGAACTTTGGTAATGTAAGTACGCAAGGACGATCCTTTTGAAGCGTTGTAATTAGCTGGACTTTGATCAGCGGCGGCTGGTAACGTCACATCAACTGACGTGGGCTACGCGTTTTCGAGTTATTTATAGCAATGGCGGATTTAACAAATGCTGAGATCGCTGATTAGCACATGGTGTATGAAGCTACTAATGGGACGCGGTTTTTTAATAGACATGTTCTAAACCACGGAACAAGTTTAGACCGACATTTGAGAGAAAATTGGGTTTTTATTGTTCGAAGAGATTTGTTAGTATTAATAGTGTTTCGATTCCAAAGCGCATTAATACAGAGTTGCTTCAATGTAAAAACCTGTATTTACTCAAAACTGCTTCGAATTTGGACACATGTTTATTACACATTCCTATTTTATATGGATAGAATCTATATACGAAGCTTGTCCAACGAATTGTTAATCATCCTATAGTGCAACCAGTCAAATTGTTAGTGTCTTAACCTCACAATATCAAAGAATGGTGTAATCCTAAATTTTCCCTAAATGATGCATACTTTTAATAATAATATACGGATCTTGCACACGAAATAAAATGCCTTTGGGGAGTTACCACAGTGTACATTTGTTTTTATAGTTCTTTCTGCCACTGGGGTTATTCCATTCTCCTTACACAAAAGTCTATCAATTCTGAATTTAAACCTACATTTATACAAAATCTTACAGAATACACAATCCTAAACACTTGTCAGACAGTAAGGAAATTCTACACCGAAACATCAATACTCCCACGAGCACGTAATTTATCCCTTCCTTACATTTAACCCCTTTGGGCTTGGTCCTCTCTTGGGTCCGCCTCTGGGACTCGGCTTGATCCGATTTTGGTTTCTCCAAATAATAATAATAATAATAATAATAATAATAATAAACACTTGTCACACAATGAAAAAATTTCTAATCCAGACATTAACACTTCCACTATCATGTAAAATTTTCACTTCCTTGTATTGGAGCCCCTTGGGCCTGGAACTGGGCTTCCGGAGTTGTTCCGAGTTTGGTTTTTCCAAACAACCACAATAATAATACTAATAAAAATATTTCTACAATGTTACTCATATATTGAATTAAAAGGTTATGCAAATGCTTAGGCGCATGAAAAAAAATATATGAGTACGAGAGAATAGATTTTATTAATTTTTACTTTTTCGCGGAAAGTTTTGACTCCTGCAAATACCATGAATAGACTAGCTTTCATGTTTAAGATTGTATTTCTAAACATATAAGATTTATTCGTAGAAAAGATCGCAATCCCTATCTCGGGAATATAAAGCAGAATTTTCCTAGCTACATTGCTCGAGATCACCAATATTTATTCACTTTGTATGCAAGATTTTGTAATTTCATGTTTATAAAAACGTATTTATTATCGGCTCTCTTGGTCGATTGAAAACTGCTGTGAAAAAATTCGATAGGCAACTTTAACGCAAATGCTTTTAACTCCATTACATTTAACAATAGATATTTATCTTAGGAACCACTTAAAAAGCTCCTTTTTCCATTTCCGCGTCCGATGATGAATTCTGTGGCAATGCATTGAAGAGCGATGTATCCATTACATTACACTTTTCCATAAAAATAATAACTTCAGCATTTCATTGTGCTTTAAAGAGTAAGCGAGAATCATATGATATCTTGCTGTCAACGTAAGAACAAACTTTGCTTATCTTTAATTTAAAATTGTTCCTACTGGGTTGAAAGAAGGAAAAAAGACTCATTTCTGAAATTGTTAACGTGAATGAATATTAACTAAAACGCAGCATGTATATACGAATGTTATTATGTATTTGTAAAGTACTACATGTATATAATATACTAATCTATTTTATTAAATATTAACAATGAAAGGGTAAATTATTTTGGAAGACACGGAATATGCATTATTCGGATAGAATATGCAATCACCCGAAAGGACGCTAATGACATCTGAGATTTCTCTTTCGCAAGGTTAAGTGATTTGTTTACGTTTTCCGTCTCTTCCTTTCTAATAGCTTTGTTTTATTCTCTTTTTAATATCTCGATAAATACAAGATTATTGCGTACTAAAAAACTGTTTATTTCGGGACTGACGCATTTCGACTTAGAGGAGTTTATTTGAACATAACATTTTTACGGTAATGAAAAACAATGGTTTTTATAATATATGTTGATATAATAAATGTTTAACCTTTGTTTTTGTTGACATTGATAAACAATTTCTGTTTTTCTATCTTTTTTTTAAACAAAAATCCAAACACACCACACTAGGATTATGGATCGCATCGCTTAATCAAAAAAATTTTGTTTTAATATCTTCTGTCTACCATATTGTCACGTGGATTTTTGCAGAGTGATCGTGACAAAGAGAAAGAACGAAAAAGTTATTTATAGAAAAATCAATCTTTATTCGGTACAAGATAAAGCTTAAAGTTAGTAAGAAAATCAAAGATTGCGCAGTGGAAAGTTTCTACACACTGGAACTTGAAACAGGATAGTCGGTGAAAATTAGTCTTTGCCCTTCTCGGATGCAACACTAGGTGCTATACTCTGAAGTTCGCCGCTGGCGAAGACCTTAAGAAGAGACTGGATGCTGGTAGCGCTTGAAGCGTTGATCTCAGCAATTCCCGTCGAATTATGAATGCACTCAAAGAAGATGGCGCCGGTATCGTAGATTCGCTACGCTGAAGTGCACTGCTACTACAGCAAGAAGGAAATAGCATAAACTTAGGATGACTATGGCACCTTTTGCCTTCTCGTCGTTCAAAACAATCGTATTAGAGGCTGACGCCCTCTTCTTCGTTGCACTCTTTTTGACACAAAACACTTTGGCAGCTAATTTATTTTCACATAATAAGGGCAAGTAATGCTTTATAAGATGCACTTTTACGCACACAAAAAAAATACCACACTTTGCATCACCAATTTCTTTAACTTAATTAAGAGTCCGTTGACCCATTCTGGAATTTCACTGTCGCACTTATATCGAGGCTTATAACTGAACCGAACTCTGAGCAACACCTCAAAACACACACTTTAGCACTCGTCGGTAGTTACTAATGTTGACTACTGAAGTTGTCGAAATTCTGCTGTCTAGAACCTGGCAACTAATGTGGAACGTTTACGGCACGCACCTTAAAACGGATATAATTGAAAGAGTTAATACGAGGTTATGCCGACGGTAGCAAAATTACACATACCACACAAAGAGCTTTCACACGTCGAAGTACGCCTCGTCTCTGTTCAGTACTTGTCAGGAAAAAAAATATCTCCGTAAAAAAAAAAATAAGGATCGCTGCGTCACGTGATTGAATGACTTGTTGTACTGAAAATAGTGTCCACGTCGATAAATTAGGTTTTATAAGATAAGTCCGGTGAGCAATGTCCCAGTAGATTAAAGAGCATGATTAAGGAAAAGAGGACGAGGGTCGTGGCAAGATTCCCCCTGTACCGCTCGAGATATAGGCACTCATTGAAAAAGGAAAAATGCACACGGCCTCGTCATTTTCCTCGAGTTCATTTGCGTCGGGGTGGCATACTATTCGAAATTCCTTCAACACCGAGGCGGGAATTAAGGAGTAAATTAAGGAGTTGTTACTTACTCCGACAACACGCAGACTGCAACAACTGCCTATGTGGATTTGCCGCCTCCCGTCTCGTGCAGTAGCTTGACGACGATACAATTCAACGTTTCGTCGCTCCTGGTTTCTCCCGTCGTCTCTCGCTTGCTCAGTCACAGTCGGGGAAGGTCCGTCGGAACTCACGACGTTCTCTACGGCTGGGGAAGGCGTGCTTATAAGCTCGACGAACCGCTCAATGGCTTTTTCTAGTCTTTTGTACCATTCGTCGGCCTCTCGGTAGCGCTCGTCGGCTGCTGCCCGCTGTCGCTTCTCGTCGGCGTGTTGCTCGCCGACCGCCTTCAACGCTGTCGCCTCGTCCCTGCCGCTGTCGTCTAACGTTCCCCTGGATTCCACTTGCGTTCACATTGTCGGAGACGTCTCTCATCTCTCGTGCTAACTGCCGACGATGTCGTCCTTCGTGTCTCCCCTTCCTTCTCAGTCCGCCTTCGTTCTTTTTCCCCCGCTCACTCTCGCTCCGTCTCGTCTTCTCTCGTTCCTCACGCTCCCTCTTACGTGTCGCCTTCGGGATGACGAGTTCGGCGTCAGCTCGCCTGCTGACGTCACCTCTCCTCTTTCTCTCTGCCGATCCCTTTTCTTGGCGAAAACCACGTGACACATATTCTTCTGTAACGTAAGTTCTGAACCACCCTGTACAGTTATGACAATACATTCTATGTTGTTTATAAGGGTGTTTATTATATTTTGGAACAGTAAATCTCACTATTTTGCTAAAGCTCTTCTTAGCGCTGATACGGCTCTGGATGAAGGATGACGTACTGCTATTGCCTTTCCCTAGATATATTTTATAAGATTCTAATCTGGAGATCTGGCTGACATTTCATCCGCTGAATATCTTCATTTTAGAGAAATTCATCAACCATATCAACCCTATGTGGATTAGCATATTCGTCCATAAGTATAAAATGCGGAACAAAAGATCCTTTGAAAAATCTGACCAGGGGGACTAAGATGTCGTTCCTGTGACACTAATCGATTATGATACTTCGTTAAAATACATGGAGTGCTTAATCCAATGGTTAACTAGTTTAACAGCCAATCAGGATAGAAACCTATCAGGTTCATTATTTAGTTTGGTTTTTCTGGAGTCAGAGTTACGGGGGTGGGAACTAGAAGCGACCAACTGATCTACGTGGTATTTTTTGCTTTTGTAATTGTCTGTTGTTTTGTTTTTATTATTGTTGTCAATTATAATTGTAATTTAATTATACATATTTGAGTTGCTCTATGTATTTACAAAATTTCGTGATGATATATTAAACAGTACACCTACAATAAAAGCATAAAACGGTGCAATCATTTGTGTTCACTCTGTATAGAGAGTTGGTATAAATGGATACAAGTTATTCGCCAGCAACTAGTGGTGTGCGATTGTTGTAAAACCATAATCGATGGAATCATATATGGTTTTAACCATCATAGATGGACAGAAGTCAAACCTAAAACTTAATAATTCTACTTACAAATAAGAAGTCTTCCAACGAAGAAGTTTGAAACCTTCTTGTTTGCCTTCTAACCTGATCCAACTATGATCCACATTCGGAGTCCAAGTCACACTGTTGAACGGCATTCACTTCCATTATACAGGGTGTATCAGGTTCGATGGTCATAAAGTATCTAGCGTGATCCTTTGCATGATTACATACTTAAAGTTCCTTAAGCAAAATGTTCAAAACTCAAATGTTAAGGGTCTAAACATCACGCGAAGTTTGCTGAAAACCTGTCGAAAACGTCATTTAATCTCAACAATTGCCACCGATTTAATTGTAATCGCCCCTTTGAATTTAATGAACTGCTGCTCGAGTCAGCCACAGAATATCATCCTGATTTAAGGCCTTTAAAATCTCAGACCTGATATCATCATCACCTGCAGCTTTGCCAGTCTTCAGGGACTTAATTGCCCATCTGACTTCTGCTTCGGTGATACTACCGTGACTATTCTCCGCTCCAAGGTGCACCTCATGTGCCTCAGTTGTTGCTGTCACCGGATTAAGAAGAGATGCAAAGTATTCCTTCCACGTATGCAACACGCTCTCCTCCGTTTTCAGAAGCCTCCCATCTGAACTCTTAATAGTTTGTGATGAAAGAGACTTCTTTCCACGAAGGCGGCGCACGGTCTGCCAGAATACCTTGTTTGCTGAACCATAGTCTGCCTCCAATTTCTCCCCGAACTTCTCCCAGGCCTTGGCTTTAGCTGTTGATACTATCTTTGCTGCTGCTTTTCGCGCCTCAGTGTACCGCACTCGACTCGAAGTTGACTTATTTGCAAGCCATAGCAAATAGGCTTCCTTCTTTGCTTTGACAGCTTCTTGGACTTCATCGTTCCACCATGCAGTCCTTTTCTCACCGCCCTGCGCCACACTCAGCCGCTTACGACCACAGCACAGTGCAGCCGAAGTAATCACAGGAGTTTTAAACAACTGCCACTCCTCTTCAACGGTACCACGATCACTGAGTAGTACTTTGAAACTTGAAGATATGTTATCTGCAATGGTCTTCCTCACAGCTCTACCTCCCTTGCCTCCCATTTGATGCGCCAAGTTTGTCTGAACCTAGTATTTCGCTTGGTTGGCATGGATTCAGAACCGCAAAGTGCAGACAACAAGGTAGTGATCAGTTGACAGCTTTGACCCTCTTCTCACACGAGTATCGAACACTGATCGGAATAAATCGGCTGAAACGATTACAAAAATCAATCAGTGACTTCTGGTCCATTGCATCCCTGTACCAGGTATACTTACGGACATCCCTGTCCTGGAAGAAGGTGTTTGTGATGGAAAGTCCATTGTTGCAACAGAGATTCCACAAGCACCTCCCATTCGCATTTAAATTGTGGTCATCATTCCTCCCAATCACGCCTTTCCACGTTTGGTCATCAGCCCCTACGTGTGCATTGAAGTCGCCCTCTAGGATGACAGAATCTGCGCTCCCTCTCCTGCTAAGAGCAGCATCAACTTCATCTAAAATTTTTTCTAGATTTCCAATTTAGTAATAAATTATCTACGTTTATTTGATCATCAATAAAGAACTTGAGGTTTATTCATAACTTTATTGATGATCAAATATACGCTGTCGGAAACTAGAACATAAATTTTAATTTTTATCATCCTAATATTAATAAAAATAAAATATAAATACTAATCGGAACACCTTCTAATTTTATCTTGTAAAAAACTTCTTTTTACGAATTTTCATATTTGTATATTTATTTTTTAAGTATTTTATTTGTAAATTCGATTTTCCAATATAAGCCAATAATGGCTTCTGTAAATGCCAAATTTTCTTTGTATATTTCATCAAATATTATAATAAATTTTAATTATTATTATTATTGTTATTAAAGTTGAGTAAATCTATGAGAATAGATCCCAACTCCCATAAATGTCGTAATATGTGAAATGATAATACTCTAAATTCCCTCTAGTTGTCGCCAGTAGGAAGCACATACTAATGCAGGAAAGCCCAACCTGAATTATTTCATTTGCTACCATTGCAAAGAAGACGAATGAACAGGCCTTTATCTATCACGTATGCCACGCTAGTACTTAGTTAGAACAATGGACCTATAGTAATGCTAGTGGTTTACCCATCGATTCATCGATTGTTCAAAACTATCGAATGTTCCGTATCGATTGGTCAAAACTATTGATTGTTTTCGTATCGATTGTTCAAAAGCATCGATTGTCGATGGTAACATCGATGCATCGCTCACCACTACCAGTAACATGACAAGATAGAAGGTACACCGACAAGCTTTAAATTCTATTTTCACTTTAAAATTAGTTGGTCGGTTTTTTAAACGCAACAAAATCTAAGTTATTTTGCGCCCTTTCACATGACTAACACCTTTACTCTATCTTCAGTAATTTCACAAGACTATTATCTTTATACTGTCCATATCCGGGGCAAACGCAAACATCCATGTTCAATATGAGATTCAAATTCACAAACCGACAGATTCGAGAACTGAAAAGCCTACGCACCAGAGTTCTGGACCATCTAACCGGCACTTTTTCATCTTAAGAAAACGGTCTTAGAGATCCATGAAATGGTAGTGCAATCGTACGAAAATAACGTGCTTTCTAAGTTCAGTTTTTTTTTTTCAGAAAGGTATGCAGTGAACCTGTAAGAAGGCGTTGTCAATACGTTTTTGGGAGGGCGGTGATACTGCGGTTTTTAAACAGAGTAACTGACATGGTGATTATGCGCAATAATCGTCTTATCACTGCATTCCAACTTACCAGCGGTTCATAGTTGTCCACTGGCAGTGCCTACACTATATTTCACGAGCATCTTCAAATGCTGTGAGTGTATTTCAACCAAATGAGCTGAGCTCTCTCCCCATTATACAACCGTGATTTTAGCGCTTGTGAGTTTTTCTATCTTCTTCGTTTAAAATCCGAGCGAAGGGGATTCGCTTTCAAAATTCCACAGATATCTTGAAATACTTCGAAGATCTTAAGATAAGTTGGCGCAAGTGCCTCCAATTGGAGGAGGAATATGATGAGAAAGTTCGTTTTCGATTAAATTAAAACTAATAAACCGAAAAGGAAAAAAAAATTAGTTCTCGTACATACACATATTTGGCAAACTCTTAATTATTTTCTTCCATTTTTTTGTATTTCGCCCTTAAGGCTTTTCCTTAGCCCGTCCCTTTTCTAGTATTCTGAGGTATAAAATAATCATTTCTCTCTCTCACCCCCTTCTGCTCTCTCCACTTCATCTCAAGAGAGAAGAAAAATAAATTCACCTTCTTATCAACTCTATTAAACTGTCGCTGTCACAGGAAGACGAACCCGAATAGAAGCAATTACTTTCTGCCGAGAAACAGCTTTCATTTTCTTCCAGTCTCATTCCTTCAGTAATGGGAAAAATCATAAATAACCTACAGCTCCTAAGTCGTTCTTTCCTCTTCTTCTTTTCCCTTTTTTTTTTAATTCCTAGAGGCGGATGAGTTATTAAAAAGAGCGCCTTCGATTGAAGCCCATGTCAGAAATTTGATTGGATGTTCAGCTTTATTTAAAATAAAAATGAAGGAAGAAGAATATGTTGAGTTAAGAAAAGTTTTTTTTTCATGAAACAAACACAATTTCGGAAATTTAATTGCTTGACACAGGTCCTTTTTAATCTCTTCTTCTACACGAAAGATCGAAAACACGAACTGTCTTCCATTTCGAATAAGGGGAATATCATGCTAAAAAAAAAAGCACACATACTGGTAAAGCTTAAGCACCTTGAAATATTGTTTCCTCTGTTAGAATTGACGGCCACGCGTTTGAAAAAAGGAAATTAAAGAAAGACAAATTTCGACAATATCATCATAGACGTTCATGGTATGTTAAAGAAACTTTAAAGAGCACTTGACCATGTAAATGGGTTTATACATTCAAAATTTCTACTGTTAATAAAAAAACGGAGTAATTAAAGCTTAATCCTTTTAAAAATGTTTTACTTGCTTTCGTATGTCAACTTTATTTTTATTTAAATAACATCTTAGCATGCCCAATGTTCAAGGGATAAAATACGCATGGATATTTACAGTCCTACATAAAGTTTCTAAAGTCATAAGCTCTATTAAGATGCAGATAATTACATTTTCCCCAATCTGTATAGTCTAAATGTGAATGGGTGCATTCTTCATTTCCTAAAAATCTCTCAAATTTCCTAAAACGACGAAAGATTATTTTAGGGTTATGCGAGGAATTTATTTTTCAGCCAAAAACTACTGCTTCAGGGACTGGTGAGTTATTTTAATTTCTTTACATAATCAGACCATAGTTGCTATTCTGTTGTTACATGTCAGAAACTCACTTCCTCAGATTGCACGTACTTTCATCTCTAAAAGCAAACGGCACTAGATATGTTTACAACAAATGATATACAAGTAAACAAAAAACAATGTGCTAATGTATATCTTAACGCATGACATCGAAAACTCTATTCAAACAGTCAAGGGAAAGAAGGTGTTACGCCCTTGCCTTGTTCTAAAGATTCCAGGAATGCGTCCCCAAGATCTTTGTCCCAATTAATGTATGAAGCGACCAGGCAATTAGACTTACCAAGTTGAACAGAGATTTAATTACAATCAAAAGGTATGAGTTACAAAATTTTAGATAAATTGGAAATTAAAGCAATTAGAATATCATAAAGCAAATCACTATTAAATAATCATGGCTTTGAATTACAATCCATCAGTTACAAGCCCTAAGAAGTTAATCCTACTGAGAAGTGGACACCGTTAAGTCAAACACTTAGGGATACAAGCCCTAATATTAACACCCTATTTTAATTGTTTAATTTCATAAACGGCTTGCCTGCTTATCCAATGTAAGCTTCCCTTTCTAACTCCAATTATGCACCAGAATACTTGACCCACTAATATTGGCAACACTCAGGCCAGTAGCCCAAACTGTGACACGTTCCAAAATGGCCCAGTAATTCATGTCATACGATTTGCCCAAGTCAATTAGTCCCATTCGTCGTATTAACAAGAAAGGGTTAATTATCTACAACGGTACACCAAATGCACCTATTGACCTGCCCACTCCATTTGGTAGGACTACTGTCATTTACAGCTTAAAATACATTAAATGAGTTAACAAGAGCCAATTCTAGTTATGAATTAATCCCCGACAATACAGTATTAAATATAGCCATTAACTAAGAATTAAATTAAAATTTTCAAGAATTTGAGATTAAATTCCGTCAAAATTACTACTACTAAGTTTTACATTGGGTTGTGTTTCAAAAGGACATTCATTAATAGATTTAACGTTAATTCTTTCAGCATTGTTCAAGGGAATTCAAAACAAACGTTTAACATTGATTTCATTTAAAGCAAATGAAAAAATTGTTTTCCGAGACAAGAAATCGCGGTCATTTCTCAATAAAAGTTCCAGTTAAAGGGGAAGCTTTACCGCATTCTTCCATGTCACTCACCCACTGCTACAAGACTCTTGGATCAAGAAGTTCCATTGCGTTCTGTCCTGTTCCGATGACAAGGTGACCAAAATGACAAAATGCCAATGTTCCAGGGATATAATTAATAAGGCGCTTCAAGATGGCTAGGCGTCCATGATAAGATTAAAATTGTTGTTGAACCAACCCACAGTTGACAGGTCTCAAATTAATCCATTGGAACTGAATGAATCGGCCTGCATTGATGGGAGATAATTCAACTGCTATTACCCAGCAGTGGCTTCCCTGTGGATCAGAATCGTAAGGTAATCTAATACTACTAAGTCATCCTGGCTGCATTTGGACCAGAAATCCAGCAATTATGTGAGCCCTCCTGATGGCTACCTCTCTTTTTGGTGGCTGCAGCATGAGTGATAAAATTTAACCAAAACGTCTTTATTTAAGGGGAAAAAAAACTAATCTTGTCACTTTTAATAAGAAAAGCTGCGATGTCAGATTGTTGCCTCGTTAAGGTAACAAATTCATTGTTACAACAACAATTAAGATGAAGATTATCAGGCTCTAAAGCGAAAAAATATAATAAAATAAAATAAAATATTATTCAGGAAATATCAGACAAAATATAAAATATCATATGTATTAAAATATAAATATCAAGCAAAACTCTAACTGACAGGAATACCATCACATGCCTTCCCTCCTAATATAAAAATTAGAATAATTATCTAGTTTATAAAAAAATCTAGGAGCTAATAACTTACTTTACAAGATACCTAACAAGTTCAGTGATAGACTTTTTATTACACAATTGTGGCTAGAAAGTCCGTTTGAACTGGCTGCCTCTATGGAGGGTATAATAGTCATTTTGAGGACCTCTATGCAAATTGTAGCGAGGTTAGGAGCTACAGCTTGGATAATTGAGTCATCAGAGCGGATACTGGGTGGATAACTAACATCAATGCAGCTATCATTTTCATCTTTCCTATCAGAAGAGATTTCAGTCACCTTCGGTGGATGATGTATGAAATCATCATCATTGTCACCTTCCTCCTCATCACTGGATGAAACAATCACCTTTGCTTTCTCCTTTCTCCATTTTTAACCATTTGCTTTGCGGAAATAATTTTTATACCCCCTGGACCCTATAAAGTCCCCTTTTAAGCTGAGCACATACAAAGAAAGGCCCAAGAACATTTCTGTTTTCACCATTCTTGTGGCATTTACAGAACCAAATATGTTCTCCTTCCAAGAAACATGGCCCAGTGAGCATTTCAAGTCAATACCTCTTAATATATCAGTGCCCAGTAAACCTTGATATGGACGATATTCCAGTGAGTGCAACAAGAATTTTTTCTGAGGCTTATACTTGCCCTCAATAATAATATCAAGGATAACTCCTGCTAAATGCTTCCGTTGTAATCAACTTGGGAACTTTGCTAGCCTGTCCCTCTTCAAACCACGATCCAGGAAGAAGATAAAAGAAAACGCCAAGTTTTGTTAGACTCATAGTAATTGACCAAAATGATGATATGTATCTTGTCAATGTCTTGGTTGGAAATCAAATGTCAAGATGTTAGTAGATATTGGGTCACTCCTTGATTTAAAATAACACATCCCCTTTATCATCTTGTTGTAGTTGTAGATTTGGGCACACGGGAATTGTCTTGCATACTTCTTCATCAATAAATGACACCTGTGACCCAGTATCTACTAACATCTTGAAAGTTTGATTTCCAACCAAGACATTGGCAAGATATATATCCTCATTTTGGTCAATTACTATGGGTCTAACAAAACTTGGCGTTTTCTTGTATCTTCTTCATGGATCGGGATTTGAAGAGGGGCAGGCTCTAGCAAAGTGTCCAGGTTGATTACAGAGGAAGCATTTAGCAGGAGGCCTTGTCTCTTGTCTTCCTGATAGAAGAATGCTAATAACCTCTGTGAGATTTTGAACCATATTTTTTAGCTGATCTATCTCACCTTGCTGGCTGTAGAATGCCGATCTATTAAACTCTAAATTCTTTCTTGCATTCGGTTTGGTGAGCTCGACTTCAGATAAAGAATTTGAGGATTCAACGTACTTGGGCTTGACTATTCTGTCTGTACCTCTTTCAACAGCTGCAGATTCCAGTGAGTGTTTTTCTCCTTTGTCTTCAGATGTAAGAGCATATTGCAAAGCATCCTCATAGGCTTGAGGGTCTGCAATCATGAGCACCCTTTTATGGACTAGGAGCACACTATTCATGAATCTCTTTAATAATAGCTTGTCTCTGGAGGAGGCTTCTTCAGGGTAGTGTTGGATGAATCTATCCATTGCAAGTTCAAGTCTGCTCGAGAACTCGGAAACGCTTTCCTTGCGATGTTGAACAACATCATGAAGTTCCTTTGCAGAATCCCGTTCAACCTTCACCCTACTGAAGATTGGAGAAGGTGGAATTTCAGGATTTGGAAGTATTCAAGGTCAAACAGCTCATAATTCCTTGCTGCAGTGCCCTTGAGCTTTGCCTTGATGATAGTTAATTTCACCTCATCAGACCATGAGACTACCTCCCCAATTTTCTCAATAATCATATTGCCAACGTTCATGATATTCACCGAAAGTCACCAAAATGTGTGGATTTACAGTTTCGTGCACACTTTTGGCAAACGTTCATGATTTTCACCGAAAATCACACTAAGGCTGGATTTACAGTTTCCTGACACAATAATGCCCTCATCTTCTCCTGAAAACATGGGAACTGCGCTAGTATATTCAGGTAGCACTGGGACATTGTGCCCATCAGCTGCATCAGGAGGGGCCATAGTATAAGGAATGTTGCTTATACACTGCACCTGATTAAATGAATAATTCAATTAAATTATTATTATTATTATTATTATTATACACAGTTGTAAATGATAATTCAATTTGGCTATTAGAAAATTCCGGATTATCGGATCCTGGCCACGGCACCAAATGCTATGCCCCTGCCTTCTTCTAAAGGTTCCAGGATCTTTGGGCCAATTAATGTATGAAGCGACTAGGCAATTAGACTTATCAAGTTGAACAAAAATTTTATCTACAATCAAAATGTAAGAGTTACAAAATTTTATATAAAATGGAAATTAAAGCAATTAGAATATCATAAAGCAAATCTCAATTAAATTATCATGACTTTGAATTACAATCCATCGGTTACAGTAGCATTCAGAGCTTTCTCTGATATGGGAGTTAATCCTACTGAGAATTGGACACCGTTAAGTCAAAAACTTAAGGACACAAGCCCTAATATTAACACCCTATTTTATTTGTTTAATATCATAAATGGCTAGCCTGTTTATCCAATATAAGCTTCCCTTTCTAACTCCAATTATGCACCTCCAACTCTATGAACTTTTACTGAGAAAAGACCGCGATGTCAGATTGTTGCCTCGTTAAGCTAACAAATTCATTGTTACAACAACAATTAAGATGAAGATTATCAAGGCTCTAAAGCGAAAAAATAAAATAAAATATCATTCAAGAAATATCAGACAAAATATAAAATATCATATGTATTAAAAATATAAATATCAAGCATAACTATAACTGATGGGACTACTGTCAGAAAGGTCAATATATGCTCTGCAATTTTCTGCACTATTTTGCAAATACAGTCAAGCGTGTTCAAAAGTGTACATAATGCTTTAAAGATGATTTTTGAAGAAGGGAATGAAAAGGCAACAAACTCATTATTACCTGGAATGATTACATCAAAGACTTAGTCGTCAACAACTTGAGATTCAAATACTGTTCTGGACACTATGGATTATTGAAATACACCAAAGAATTTGGATTTAGATTTGTATTTACATACTCTGAAAGAAAGATAAGAAAGCTGAAGCAGGAAATAACGAGGCATTAAAGAAGAAAAAAAGAAGAAAACATTAAGTTACTTCAATTTATTCTAGAGGGAAAAAACAATACGGAAACTGTGGTTATTTTTAATTAAACTGACACAATTTGGAGTCATTTGTATCGCAAACTACCAACCGGAGCGAAACCAACTTTGGTAAGGATTCCTCGAAAATATGGGATGAAGGATTCCTCGAAAGATTTCCGTAGTTACAAATTGTTACCGACAAGAGGAATCTGGCATAGTGCCATACAAAAAGGTGACTGTTAGTGTCGAATGTGCAACCCGAAGCACTGAATCATAATGATGTTTTTAGATGCAACAAACAAATGAATATTTTATACGGTACATAAACTTTTTATCTATCTTCT
The DNA here is from genome assembly GCA_023313115.1 of Rhysida immarginata. Taxonomy (NCBI): domain Eukaryota; kingdom Metazoa; phylum Arthropoda; class Chilopoda; order Scolopendromorpha; family Scolopendridae; genus Rhysida; species Rhysida immarginata. Next base: position 279,010 of record JAHWFO010037498.1, read on the forward strand.
TCTATCTTCTTCTATCTATATATATAAAGAAGGATGTTTGTGTGTGGTTGGTTGGGTGGGTGGGTCTGTTTGTCTGTATGTTTTTTATACAAATCTACAGTTTTATTCCGATCTTGATGAAATTTCGCATACATGACCTTCAAAGCATGAGGAAGGTCACTGTCTAC